>JASSUY010032092.1:45835-73288 GCA_032466535.1 Forpus xanthops
GTCCTTGGCCAGCCTAAACATTCTAAGCCATAACTATAAACACTGCTGCTATCAGCACTGCTCCCAAGCCGAAAATCAAAAACGCAGTGCTGCATCAGCTACTACGAAAAAGAATGACTGCTGCTGCTGAACCCATGACAGCATTTCAAATTTTTCATAGTGATTTCAGTGGTGATGTTCATTCATTTTAATCAAATTATTCTGAGGTTTTTATGTGTTTGGGTTTTTTTGGTTTTTGGCAGTTGGCTTTTGTTTTTGTGAGAAAGAAGAGGCAGTGAATGCTAGCTCTTGACAAAGTCCTTAAAACATCCAGATTGAAAGAAAGCAGTGTTATTGTCTTACAAAACCCATCTGGCTTTACAGTAACACTTGTGGACAACACTTTGTGTCCCATTATCAAGCCATTCCTATCTGATCCTTGGCATGAAAAAATGATCTTATGGTCATAAACATAGTGTAGAGAGCTCTCAGAAGTTTCTTTTCCAGCACTTCCCAGTTTTCCTGACATTCTGGAAAGGTAATTTGTTATCATAACCTTAAAAGGAAAGCGGTGTTTAAAAATAAGACATTAACTGATCATTCTTTATGATATTTAACTGGTTTAGAAAATAAAGACCTCCACAGTTTCAATCCATGAATGCATACTGACTAAACTAGGCATGTCACGTATGTAAGTCAACCCTGTATTGCTGGAAGTCAAGAGAATCGTTGCTGTTTTTTCTCTCAAGAATAGGAGTAATTTATGGGGTGATTATCCGGAGTCTGTTTATCCTGTAGGAAAAAAAAACGAAATAGAATAATACATCTGAGGAACAGAATCAGTATAATTAGTTGTTGTCCTTTTCTTGAAATTATTGCTGCCAATGGAACTGTATTTGTGAGTGCAATCTTTATTTTTTTGCTGTTGAGAACGCTTTAATTGCAGGTTGTGCTTCTGAGGCTGTGAGAGTCAAGGCTGCCCAGTGTTTGAGCTGATTCCCCTTTCCATCTGTCACTTGATCCTCTGTTTCTATAGGTGCCAGATTAGTATTTCTTCCTAATTTTCTAGTTCTATTTATTCTGTAATATGTATAGTTGTGTATTTAAAATTCCTAATATGATATAGAGCAGCTTGAATACAGGAAACGTTTTATTCAGGGGCAGTTATTCTGCTGCTTTATGGTTCAGCTGACTAAGGAAGAAGGCAGTAAGGTGAATTTCTCCAGGGACACATTAAGATTAGCTGGAGATGTGTGTGGGTTCCTTCCCTTCCCCTCTAAGGTTAGCTATGGGCTGGTTTACACAAATTTTACTGGCCTGATTTTTGGTTTTACAGTTTAATGTTCCCTTTTATTCATGGTTCATGGACTGAAGTAGGATGGGTAATACTGATATGGGTAATTTTGTGCCAGTTTAAAACTCTAAACATCTGGGAATGGAAGATGAATTGTAATCTACTGTTAAAATTGCACTGGAAAATGTTTTGGGTTTAGTGAGAGTTGTCTGATATACTTAGCTGAGAGATTTTTGTTTCTGAATGAGGTAGACAGTTTCATTGCTACCATGTGTCTTCTCTTCTTAGCTTTAGTAAGTATGCATCATTTAGACTCTGGGATAATACAAGCTGTATAATAAAGGACTGTTTTTACTGTTTGTGAGGCTACTATAAAGATGGAAAACGGGATCACTTTACTGATTAAGGGGCAAACTTGGATCCCCTAATAGCTGTGTCTAGTTTAGGTATGCCAAGTAATACTGAATTTAAGTGCAGGAAAGCAGCTGGTGATTGAAAATTCCAGACCTAGACTATCTGGAAGGCAAGCGACAAACTGGGGAGCCAAGGTCTGGTGATCTCCAGTGGAAGGTTGCCTTGGGTTCTCAAAGCTTTCTGTAGTGACACTTGAGTGAGAAAGCTTCAGTGCATGGTCTGAGCAGTACCTCAACCTCAGTCTCTTGATGGAGGAGAGGCTTGACCCCGAGTACATGTCTATGAATGCCAGAACATCCATCTTGTCTGGTAAGGACCCCTCATGTCTAGCTTTATTTTGTAATATCAAGCAGGAGGATGGGGTTGTCTGGTTATGTTGCCCTAGCAAAATGCAGGGTGTTTCATACAGTAGTGATATCCATATATTATGTTTTGGTTTTCCATATCATGAGTGAAACTTTGTGCTGAGGTTTTCCTCTGGCTGTGCTCAAAACTGCAGGTTGATCTATTAGGATGATAACAAATTGCCATTTTTATTCATTTATTTTTTTAAAGTATAGAAAAAAATCAGTGTGGCACACGGTAGTCAGAGGAGATATTTCACAAGAGCCTGCCAGAAGTTACCAGGCTTTCACTGAGCTTAAGAGGAATCTGGGTTGGATTACAATGGATGTCATAGAGCTTTTGACTCCTCATAGCAAAGGCAATCAAGGCAGCTCAGGGTGCTGGAGAGCAGAAATGTTCAGCGAATGCAGATTTCAGAATTAAACTTTTACATTTGCCTTCAGGAAGGAGATGGGTGAGAATTCCCCTTCACAGCGGCAGTCTGGTATAGAATGAGGCAATGAATTGCTGGCCTGCTGTTGTGTTTAGAGTGTGTCTTTGGAGAATCACTTATTCATGCTTTTTTTTTTGGGGGGGGGATAGTGAGGTTAGAAGCATTGTCAGATTCAGACAGCCCTTAATCTAAGAGGGACAAGTATAGGTATATGTAAAACATATGTATGCATGAAAGTATTATCCTGTATTTGTAGACATCATAGTGCTTCCTGCTGCACCACTTCAGTGTAAAAACTGTGGTGTTTACCTAAGTGCATATATGACTAGTTTTATTCTTCTTCTTGTGTGAATTCTTGGTAAACCTTTCCAGTCTGCATGTTCCATCAGCCTACACCCATCCAGGCACCTTCCTCATCCTTACAAAAAATACATTGGAAACCATTTCATTAAACTGTAAGACTGCTTGGTCCCTAAATGCCCTGTCTGTTCTTTGAATGTCCTGGTATCTCATGGGGTCCTCTGAGCGGGCTTTGCAAGCAGCACATCTGCTACTGTTCAGTGGGTTCAGAACACAGTGCTGTTGCAACTGCATCATAGCCAGGCTTGGAATAGTTTTCTCTGTTCAGACCAAGTATATTAACATTTGAGATTATATTTTTCTGTATGACTCACCGAAAAAGATGAGAGGAAATCTCATCATGGGTGAAACGGTGTGAAACTCGTGTACAGCATCTGTGCCAACTTTTGGTTTCTTCTTAGTTTAATTCTGATTTTCCAACCATTGTAGCTATGCTGTTTAGTTAATGCTCGAGGCAAGGTTTGATGGTGTGGGGAGGATTAGGGTAATATATGCATCCCTGCTCTGTGTTTTCAGAAGATGGTGTCTATTCTTCAGGTTCTTCAGGACACATTTGTGCAAACAAAGCTACTTTTGTTTTTTTATTACTTTATATTTAATTCAAAGGTGAGCTGCAGTAATGGCCTTTGAAGAGAAATAGTTTCTCTTTCTTGTTTTTCCAAACATATGCCTATGTTTTCTTCCCAAACTCTACATTTTCCTTGGTAGTTTTGTTGAATGACGTTTTAACTATTCAAAAGCTATTTTTACTATTCAAAGGTTGTGACACTGACGTATGTGGTATGTTATTGCCAGTCACGTCACCTCTAGTCACTACATTTAATGCACTTCTCAAATTTGTCTGGTAGCAAGCGATCTTGCTCCCAATGCTGTTGCAAGTTCTAGTTGGTATTTTCAGACTATTTCCAGGCTCTTAATTTCAGGGTGGCAACACAAATGCCTCCTGAACAGGACGTCTGTGACCCTTCACTCCTTGGGCCATATCAGAAACATTGGGAAGACTCTTCCTTTCTTCAGAGCTCGTGAATCTGTGCCTATATTAAACCATGCAGACTGAGGAAGCTGCTGTGAAGGAACCAAACCAAAACTTTGCTCCCCAGTCAAGGGCAGTTTAATGTTCATATTAGCATGTTTTAGACAATGGATAGCTTGATGTCTGGGGTCATAAATTTTTTAAAGTAGCCATACTATGTCACATTTTGTTTTGATCTGTGCTTAAATTTTCATTTACTTTTTTATGTTGCTGGCTGAAAGCCACTAGTTTTCTATCATGAGAAACGGTTGCTGAATTAGATTTGCTTTTTTTCCCAGCTCTGAAGAGATGTGCATTATCAAAGCAGGTGTTTGGTTCAGAATAAGAGAGGAGATTGTTCTGTAGGGAATACACTTAGAAAAGCAATACCATAAATAGGTCTTGTGTCAGTGTTTGCTGTAATGTCTTGATATGTGTCATCATGAATTATATATTATTTCAGATTTATCACTTCTTCCACTGATAAGGGACATTGCTTCTTTGAGTTTTCTTCATGCCTTAGAAGATTTACTGATACATTGAAATTCTCTGTATTGGAGATTCAGATGAACTTTGGAAACTTGAGATAAGAACTATAAATCTGCTATAAACTAGGAAGCCATTTCTCAAAGTGTGTATTTATTGACAGAGTTAGTACTTGCTTATTCTTCTGCTTCTCATTTGTGTGGATCAGCAGAGGTTTTCTTTTCTACAGTATGAACAAGAAGTGAAAAACTTCATGTGGGTTATGTAAGTAATTTGTTTACAAGGTGATAATGTTCATTAGAACATCACTGGTATTGCTTCAAAGGGGTTACTGGGGAAAGGGTATTCTCCTGTGTCTTGACTACTACTTTCAGGTTTTGTTCTTTTGAAATGCTGTGCCATTGAGAGTGTTTTTAAATACAAATCTAGACTTAAGTTTTTATTTCTGAGCTTTAAAATAATGTTACTAAAAATTCTGGCCTAGACAGCTTCATTTACATTAAGTTCTTTAAGTAAAGTTGACTTCACTTAGGCACACTTGAAAATTAGATCCTTTAGTGGATGGCACAAGGGCAGTGGGCAGGTAAGCCACTATAGAGCTTTCAATACAAACCCCCCTTTTAGATGGAAAGAGGCATAGCATATCCTTGATCTAACCTGCCAAGACCTAACCTGTAATGTCTGCCAGAGGTCTAATTTGCATGGGAGAGCAACTGGGACAGCATCGGTCCATGCAAGCTGCCACGGGATCTCCAACAGGAAAAATGTACCTGTGGAGATACATGTATAAGCAAGGTCCTGAACTGCAGACCCTTTATGGATTCATGCAAGGAGGTTCTGAAAGTTGAGTAAAATTATTTTTCCTTCCTAGCGTTAGTAGGATTTCAGTCAGTGCAAAGCTACTGACAATGATATATCTGAACTCGATTTTCCAGATCTTAAACCTTCTCAAAATTTTTAATGAAGATGGCTGCAGAAAGCAATGAGTGAAGAATATCTCATTTCTAGCAGCTGTTTTTGTCTGATCCCCATTGAGTGGCATTTTGTGCCTCTATCCATCTCCTTTTGTGTTTCAAAATATTGACACATGAATTGATATCGAAATTTTGTAATAGAACTTCGTAACAAGCAACATAGATACAGAATCCATCTTCTGTTCAGGTCTGCTTTCAGCCCATTTTATGGTTCAACTGAGTTAAAGATAAGACTCAGATGACTTCCCCAGGGGACCTATTAGATCCGTCTGGAGACTTCTCAGTATTGCTTTCCTGCCCTTTATTCAAGGGCAGATCATGGTCTGGTTTACCCCATTTTCCTGATATGGCTATGAAGTGAAAAACAACTTCACTTTTACCACTGCAGAGGTGCTTTGTATGGCTGTGACTTCTCCTACTATGTTAGTTCTGGCCACTGAGAAATGTGGCAAGGTAGTGTTTTAACTTTGTTCATGTTGCCAAAATGAAAGCTCTTTCAGACAGTATAAGCCTCAGGACAGAACCCCAGTATTAAAACAGTAAGTCTCCCTCCGTATGCCACTCACTCTTCCCTAGGCATTCAGTCATTTATAAGCTGACACAGGCATTAGGGACCAGCCTATTGAAACTTCGAGTCCCATTGCAAAACACACATACAGAATGGGGAGATTCTCTGTTGCACTTGAGGGATAGTTCAGGCAAGTTTTTGATCCAGTTGTACAGTGGGGAGGGATGAGTAGAAATGTGTGAGTGGCGAGGAATGCTCAAGTTCAGCAGCTGATAGTATGAAGAAAAAAAATGCAGGAATACTTCCTCAGCCCCCACTACGTCCAGATCTTAAAATCCAAAGCTTTCAGATTCTGGCTATTTATCTGTGAGAATTTTAAGGACAATTGGTACTGATTAAATATTGATGCAATCTTAATCAAGACAGCATTGTTTCCTGTGCTTTCTAGTTACTAAATACGTGACTCTTCAGCAGCAGCAACTGATTTCTTGGCATCTGTGCAAGCTGTCCAAGGAAAGCACTGGTAGCTCTAAGCTGCTGCTGTTTATCTTGTGTGTGGCCTCCCTGCATGCATCTCAATTTTCACAGCCAAGCTAGCTCCTTCCTGGCCAGTTTGGCATGTGTGCATCTATGCATTTCCCATGGATGCAAGGTTAATGCTATGTGTGGGTCTGTGTCGTGAGTCGTTGCAAGTGTGTGTAAAGTTCAGGGCTGTCTCTGTAGATAGATCTCCCTCAACTCCAGAGGCCTCTTGCATCCGTGAAGTTGAGGGTTGGACTGGGTTTTGCTTCTCAAAACATCTACTATCTGCTGAGACTTCCCAACTGCACTTCCAAAGTTTGGATGAATGAAGGTTTTCTGACTTTGTTTTGTCAGTCTCACAGTTCAGAAGATGCCAAACTGTAAGGGAGAGACTGAACCTTGGACAGTCATGATCAAGCATCCAGTTTGCTGCTTAGTTGGGGATGACTGATAAGCTTTTATTGATGGAACATCGCTACATGGAAAACTACTGATGCCATCTTTTACTACAATAGCAACACTTAGACGTTTCCATGTTATTAAATGGGACTAAATGATAGAATAAAGAAGTTTTGATATTTTAGTGTCTCTCACTGAATTTACAAAGGATGGTTAAGCTCTTTGGAGCTTTAGATGACACACTGACTGGCTGCTGGGATCAAAAGCAATTGATTTTTGGCTACAGTAGGTATCATAAGAAGCAAACAAGGATGTTTTCTTTCTACGATTGGTTACAAAGGATGAAAGCACTCAGTGATGTATAGCAATGAATTGGACGAGTGTTGAATTCTTATGTTTGTCTGAATATGTGGTGTGTGTAGAAATGGGAGCAAAAGAAAATCCTTTTCCTTGGGAGAGTGGAGAGGAGCTGCCTTTTTGCAAGGGGTAGTTTTGTTCTGCTGCAGATCTAAATCTAGGTGAATTCATTGGTCATGTCCCAGGCATCCCAGGCTGAGAATAAGCCAAAGCTGGTTTTACACTTTCTGTTAGACTTCTTGACTGCACTTCTAGCAGGAGACACATGCAGACACTGCTGTGCCTGCATAGAACTGCTTGCAATACCAGGACCTGTATTTTTTCATTTTGTCTTCCATAATTGAAAATAAATCCTCTAGATTGAAAATAGAATGTATTGCTTGTTGCATACGGGGAAAAGTCTGACCAATGTAATAGTGTTGTATTTTTATATTTGCTGAGATGAATGGATTCACTTTCTTGCATTTCATTTGCAGAGGTACTTTCCAGCTCTGCTCAGCTGGACAAGATGAGCAGAATAGTATCCAAGTAGGAATTTTCTTACCCCAAATCTGTGAGCTGTTTTCAGCATTGCTGATGCGCAATCTGCTGTTTTGTTCCAATACAGTGTAGGTGAGTTTATATTGAGAAAGCTATCACTGAATTTTTAAAGGTGGAATTTGTTATCCTGAATTTTACTCTATTGTATTTCTGTGCATCAAGCCTGACTCTTTTTGACTTCATGCCAATGTAACTGGCACCTTCACTCAGTCCAGAGTTCACCCATCAGTAATTAGTTTGATGAGAAATAGCAAAGTGTCTGGTTTTCCCCTACTGTAATGCATATTTTCACCTTGCTGTTGTGTTAATAACACTGATGCATTTGTCTGGATCTTGATAAATGCAGTGAGATAAAGGTTGTTTATGAGAATAAAACACCCACAACTGCTGAAGGCTTAATCTCTTTGCCTAGCAAGGTATAATTTGATGTGTAGCCCACTGGAGTAAATGTATTTTAGGTAGCCTTTTGCATCTGATACAGAAGGCATGAATTATTATAGCTTCTAGAAACAAGCCTTAGTGCTTTATTCGAGTTGGTGCATGACATGCTTTTAGCTATGGAGATCCCTATTGTGCTGCATGTGGGTGGCAATTTTCTTACTGGTGCCAGGTATTTTGTAAGGAGGATGCAGAGGAGAGCACTGAAGTATAGGTCAAGAAATATATTTATTGAATGTTACTTTAGTTTTTGTGCTAGTAAACTGAAACCAGTAAACCCAATGTGAGCATGTTGCAAACTGATACACAACTGATATCCTGGCATTTGTGCAGATCATCCTGGGGTGCACCCATGGGGAGCATCCGCAGGATATTTTAAGTATCTTCAAGTTTTGGAGCAGATCTGGCTGCTGCTTGCCAAGGTCATCATGCAGATAAATGACCTGCTCCACAGGTCCATCTCCATGCAGGAATGCTGTAATGCTGTTAGTCTTTGGAGTGCTTGTAAAGTCCAGGTTGCCTTTGCAGGTAGGTATCATTCAAACTTTGGAGTGTCTTGGCCCTCATAGAACTTAGGACTAGGGCTAGGTTTGTTTACTTCATAAAATGAAGACTTGTAGCACAAGGTGTGGCTGTTGTAACAGAGCAAGCTCCAGGGGCTGTCCTAGCTCCATCACTCTTTGCACAGAACAGAGTAATTTGTCTGTGTTAGTTTGAAACAGACAACGTGAGAAGGTGCCCTCTGCATTTGTAGATTACTTGTTTTATTTTCTTTCACTGTGGTGATGGTCACAAGTGTTATGCAAAATATCAATTACTCAGAACCCACAGGAGTTGAGAAGTTCAAAGCACAACTTTCAAGAGACTCCCTAATGCCTTAAGAGAGCAAAGCTTGGCAGATATTGTAGGTCTACTGTGTCCCTACTCAAAAAGTTGTGCTGGTTGGCATGCTGATGGGGGAGTATCATTGAATGAACATAGTACAGGATTTGCACTCTGATTAAAAAAATAAAGTCAAATACACTGTTTGGAGAAAAAAGCTCTGAAAAAAAACCCCTCCTGTTTTCCTAAGTCTTCCTGATTTCTTTGGTTTTGTATTTACTACTAGTATTTCATGGCCATAGGAATATAAACTTGTAAGCTGTCTGGACCCAAGAGGTGAGACTGCTCATCTTTCATTGAGCTCTCTGTAAAATGTAGACCTTCTAAATGTATTCCCTGAGTATGTCAGCTACATGCCAACCCCCTGATTCTGTGTGAGCCATGATTAGGGACTGTCCTCCTCCACCATGCAAAGCTTTTTTGTATTGCTTCAAGCCTTTCCAAAACTTTGTCTCAGCTTAACTTTTTGTGAGTTCTTGTTGTAAAAAACTGTACTTATAAACCCACCATGGAACTAAGAGTATGCATCATAAGACTGAATACAAAAATCTGTTCAACTTGCAAGCCCAGAGCCCAGCCATGTGAGGTATTTTGACCTCTCTGATTGTTCATATGGTGGTCTTAGATCAGGATTTGTGGATTTATTTACAAGAATAACTTATTTTAGTCTTTGCATCCTGGGAGTGGAAGTGTCACGCAGTGAGGTTTCTAAGAGGTCAGTTCCTGTGGTGGGTCCTTGCTACGAAGCAAGACCTCTTATTTTTTTCTGTGCTGAAGGCACTGATTTATACGCCTTTTTTACTCTCTGAGCAATAAGAATAACGAAGGAAGGTTAAGAAATAGGATGAAGTGTCACTGTGGCAAGCAGCATGTGTCTATGGGTTTCTGGGCCTTGAACTACGGTGTTATTTTCTGCCCGTAGTGGGGACCCAGCGGGCTTGATATGGTGCCTCCCTGGCACTCACGCCTGTAGGTGGCAGCATCTTCCTGCTCTATGGGATGTGGTGGCCGGTTCCCGGGTTTCCAGCGTGACTGGGAAACCGAAAATTGAAAGCTAGATCGTTCCGCTCCCCTTTTCAAGATACTCTCCTTTACAACAATGTAAGTGTGAGGCAGGGCTTGTTTGACACCTCTGTCAGACCGGCTTGTTCTTTGTCCATCACTTTAAACATGGCTTCTCCCTTTGGTCTGAGTCAATTTTTTTCCTTGTATTTTAATCCACTCTGTTCTCAGACTTCCAAGGCCTAAGATCTGTTTCAAGATAGAAGCAGGGACTTGGAGAACAGCTCTCTGAAATGCCCTATTGGCGTCTTGGTAAGGAAGATCAGATAATGGGTATTGAGGAAACTATGCATCATTTCTACTCCTACTCAAACATATGTAATGTTGTTGGAGCCTAAAAAGGTCTAAAATAGCTGGAAATAAATCAAGTACTGTTTTGACTTTTAGCAATGTCATTCTGACTTCCTTAGGATCTTCATTCTCTGAATTAGGGCTGTTAGAAAAGAGACATTGTTATCAACTGGAATAATAAATGTGTTGCATTAATGTGTGAATATTAATAAGAAGAATTAAGTAAGAAAAAAAAAGTCTTAATTTGTTTCAGCAAGATAAAAAGCCAACAGAGCAATAGGAGTTGGGATAAATCAAAATAGTGAGAAACTTGTTCTAGAAAATACTGAGAAGAATGAGGATTTAGAAAAATCTAACTCCATGAACTGCCATTAAACTGAGGCTGCTTTTTCACTAGAACATTAAATTAGATCTTTAGCTTGTCTTCAGGGATAGTCCACTTGTACCACCGAGGCATGCTGTCGTAAGTATCATCTTCCAGCAAAGACACAGGACAGCTGCTGCTGCACCTCATTCCTGGGCGCTTAAAATGGAGCTTGTAAGAGTACCAAGTGTAGACAATGCCCAGAGAGAGAGGGGATGGAAAGATGCTCACACGACCGCTCACAATAAGGCCAATCAGCCAAGGAAGGTTATTTGATATCTCTTGTATTGGTTTCCTTTGCCCAGCAATTCCTTCTTCTTTAGAGCAGACTTCCAGTGCTTGAAGCAGCTAGACAGGTATTCAGTCTACTGTGTTTCTTTACTGATGGTAGGTAAAGTCACTGTTCTAGAAGAGCACTGCCAGTATTGCTTTGCGTAATACTCTAGCTTTATCTGTCTGGCTGCTGCTCAATAGCTGCTGCTTGTCTGGACAATGATATCAGACTGCATCTTTAGAATTGCCCATTGCATTGGAAAATGAGGCCTGTGTGAGTTCTCTATACCTGTATCAAGGATTATATCCTGTATACTAAATCTTTCTCAAAAAGAATGTGAATAGTACTTTTTCTTGTTCAAAGGTTCATAATACTTCTCTACAGCTTAGATGAAATTAAGAAATGGCATAGTTTTGAATGTCTAACTCATCTTTCTTACTAAAATTCAAAATACATTGTTCATGCTGGCAGAAATGGCAGTACATTTGTGACAGCTACACAAGTTCAGCCCACAAAATCCAAGTGCCATCCCTGCTAGGAAGCTGAATGGTACACATCAAAACCCTGGTTGTGGATAGAAAGCATTTTTATCCAATGCAACTCAATCTAGGCTGTAACAGATTTGAAATTTGGCTTCAGACACAGACTGTAGAATCCTAGGGAAGGCAATTAAAATAGGAGCTCCCTCACCACCCATGTATTTAAAGACTCTTATTCTAATGTCTTCAAACACACTGTGAAAATGTTCTGCTGTAGTATTCATGTTCAATTACCATCATTTGCTCAGTTCCACACCTCTTGTGTGTGCAACTTTGATGTGAATTACCAGAATTATCCTGCATGTGCACACATCCTTGTTAAAATATGTGGGTCAGTGCTGCTGTCTTCTCTGCTAACAGCACTGCTCTTCATCTGTATCAACTGCCCTCGCTAGAAATTGAAATAATACCCATGACCAGTTTTATTGTTGTGCCTAGAAAATACATTGCACATGGGGATGTATTCTACCACAAAAAATTAACATGGAAGTTAACACATATGCAGTGTTTGAGGGTTTGCTTTGCTTTATATTCGCAAGGTGGTTTTATTTTTCACTTGTTCACATAAACTAATTGTTGGTATCTCTTCCAGAACAGAAAAGGAATAGAGAAGTATCCATTTTCCTGCTTGGTGGTGAAGTGACTGTAAAGGTACTTGACAAGATGAAACTCTCTCCTGTCATGTTAGTACAGTTGTCAAAATCTAACCCCTCTAGGCACCTTAATGACTCCTTAATGAAAACAGAGCTGGAGAGCCTGGTGTCCTCCTTGGTCATACAGTAATATTGCAATGATTTATCTGTTCACTGTGCAACTGTGTGTAGATGCACAGTAGTGGGACTCCATATGGTGAGCTATAGTTTGTCATGTTCTGATTCAGGATAGAAAGCAGGAACAAACACTATTATGGGTTAATTCCTAGTTATCTTTAACAGGGAAAATCCTTCATTATTTGTCTATTAAAGTTAGAGAATCTACAAGGCTTAACTTCAACCTCTCTATCTCAATTCTTCAAAGCTCCCAGTACCCTCCTGGGACAGCAGTATGTGTGCAGTCTTGAAGGATGAATACAGTTATTAGCTGTAGCTATCTGAACATCACTGTTGTCTAGTTTGTTTGTATCACACACTCTGAGAGCAAAAGATGCAACTGTTGGGTGATGAATAGAATTAAGATTTGGGTAGAATAGTGCATAAGGGTCCCATAATCTTTGCCTCTTTCAGTATCCTTCCATAATTTGTTGTACTCTCAGCATCAGCATTTTATCACAAGGATGTAAAGTAGGAATAGCTAGACCAGGCTCCTTGATGGAATCTAGCCCTTTGTAGCCACTGTATCATGTAATCCTGCTAATGAAACTCTCAAGTTCATCTTGCCACCTTTGACTTTTCTGCTTCTCTTTTGATGTTGAGTTCATATAAGCTTCTTTTGCTAATTATGCATAACAACATATCTGCACATGCAAACAAAAAGAATACACAAAACACAGCTTTTAGTGTGGGAGTAGTCAATTTTGATAAGGCCTGTCTTCCACAAATTCAAGATAAAGGGGGAAAAGCTACTCTTGCTATGACTATTGAGATGTGAGTATGGGTCAGATTGTGATGGAGCTGAGGCTACTTGGCTTTTGCTGTGTTTTGGTCTCAGAGTTGCTATAGAAAAGAGGTGAACATATTTGAAATAGAAGCATTTTGTGGAAAATGCCATATTATTTCTTTACTAATTATACTTAATGTTTTGGGGTGTTTTTTTTTTACACAGTGTGATACAATATTCAGTTATTGTTATTGATCAACTGTCATGCGAATTCATTCTGAATTACAATTTCTTGGTAAAATCCAGATAAAAGTGCAATTTCTTTTCACTTACATTTAGATATACAATGCATGATGCTAATTTCTCTATCCAGTTACAGAACTGGTACAATGAAAGTTTCTTTTGGCACCTCAGCAGTTTGCTGCAGAGGGCTGAACTGGGATATGGAGATCCATTTCTTGTGAACTTATTTTCTTGTTTTCTTCCATTAGGTGAAATCTCAAAATGGTCTTGGCTGAAGGGTTTTTCACCTGAAAATCCCAACTGAGCAATAATGGTTCCCAGCAGTCTTTCATAGGAGCACTGTTCGTAGGGAAACTGCGTCTTTCACAATTTGAAGTGCAGTCAAAATTAAACCCATGCCAAAATGTTTTGGGATAAGTCACAGGTTGTGACTTCTGGAAGCTGGAAGTGGAATTGTGTCAGATTTTTCTTCAACAGTTTTTTCTTAAGTGACTCTGCTGAATGGGAAGCAGGGCAAACTGACAATTAATTCTACACAGCCTATTTTAATGTTGTGTACAATTAGGTTTATAGGACATGTAAATGTTCAGTTGGAAGTGAGTCCATGAGGATGCTGAACACTTTTTTGGTTTGTTCTTCCTGGGTTCTGTGATCATTGAAGTTAACACAGCATCTTCTGCTTTAGGTCCTTAAGATTTCTGATGGAGATACAAAAATATCCTTCATACAGTGCTTTCCTCTAGGTTCTTTAGTACCCATGGTGTTAGTCACAAAGGCTGAGATTTTCAAAGTACAGAAAGGCCCCCAAAACAAAAACAACCTGCAAATTTTCCAACACCACCAACCTCTTGTGGAAACCAGGAACTAGGAAGTATTTCCATAGATTAAACGGTGGACTGTATTGTAGTCTCTAATACATACATTATTGTTTTTTCTTTGGTGAATTGTTCTGATTTCAAGAAGTTGATGCCTTATCTAAATGATATCTAAATGCACATTTGAGGCTGCATGAGAAAATAGTGAACAGTGACATATGTCTTTATTCTTACACTCAGCTGAGTTTTCTACCATGATAAAAATTACAATAAATGAAATACTGCTGCTAAGGCACAGCATAGTCAAAATGGGATAATTATTCAGAGGCCTGCTTTTCTAAAAATGTACTATGATGGTAAAAGAATTTGTGAGACCTAAATATTTAAGCAGCATTTCACCCCACAAAAGGTGGGAAAATTACAGTAATAGTTTTTTCATCTTTCATTGCTATTCTTGCTATATTGAAAGAGCGGGTCACTTAATGGTGTAACGTAATAGCAGGTACCCTGTTTCCTCAGTAATAAAATGGAGATATTAGTGCAAAGGACTGTGTTGTGGTGATTTATCTTTATCAAGTTCTACAGAAATTGTAGGCATTTTTAGCATCCCATGTGATTACAGTGACAGGATGATATGGTAGTTTGCCTGAATTGGTATTAAGTGGTACTGAAAGTCTCTCAAAAGCCCTGTTCCTTCTGTATTTCCAGACACCAGAGACTTAGAACAGTTTGGATAAACATCTGGATTGAACTGAACTCTCTTTTAAAGGTTACCTTAAATGACAGATGAAGGAACCTTATATTGTGATAACCTTCTATCTGAAGGATCTCAAAGTACTACAGAAATCAATATGCAAACTATATATAGATTATAGCAGCTCTATCAAGTTAGGGCACTGTTTGGCAGAACAGAACAGAGCAAAACAATATGTGATAGAAATCAAAGTGGAAAAACACAATGTTAAAATACTGGGAGAATGTAGTCTGTGAGAAAGTAATTGTCAGCTGGGACCTGGCAGGAAACTGGGAGGTGCAGCTTCTTTTCCCACAAAATGTACCATGTGAACTTGGATCTGAACTGAAAGGCTCAGAAATTCATTTATGACTTGTGAGAAAAATAGCAACTCCAGGGACAAGCAATTTGCTGGGATTCAGGTTAAATAGTGCTTCATATGAAAGCATCACAACTGCCTGCTTGTCAGCATAACATCACAAAGCCCATGCATTTTAAGCTGTTACATCATTGACAAAAATGTGCTGCTTACCAGATTGTGTGGATCACTTACAGCAGCAATGCCTTTGGAAGGTGCTCCCTTCTTTAACCTTACTCAGCTTGTTTGAACTGAGATTGCATTACATTTGATATAACTTACATTAAAAAAATAAAAGTAGATGTTTTACACATGTACTTAATCTCAGGTGAAAAAGCATGGAGAGATGTTGACTGTGTTTTAAGAAGGTCTTTCTTTTACTTTTGACCTTGTGCCCTTACCTCCTTTTGACTATTTATGTTCTCCGCAGTAGAGAATTGATGCGGCTCATCTGAAGCTTCTCATCCTGCCTCATTGCTCTGATAAAAATACTGTTAAGAGCGGTCTTAACCAGACTATTGCTTCTAATTTTCTCATTGTCTAGCAGAACAATGAAGTTTGAGAAATTATGCTTTCTTCTTTTCACCTACAGAAACCTATTCGTGCTCAACAATATGTCATAAGATTTGCTGTAAATCTTACGTATCAAAAATAAATATTCAGGGTTTAATATTTCGTAAGTAGTGGAGCTGCTTGCAGAGATGAAAATGATGAAGGTCTGTGTTCATTTGCATGATTTTTATCTAATTATCATAGCCAGGCTGTTACCAGACTGTTTCTCACTTAGTTCTCTGGTACACAGGGCACATGACTGACTAGTGATTTATGTTGTGCTATGCTAAAATTCCTGCAAGTGGCAATTTAGAAATAGCAATTTAGAAGCTGATCAGTGAAAGCTGGTTGTGCTGAATCAGTCAAAATGTTGCACTGGTTCCTATTTAATGGATTTGCTGTAATTAATTATTTAAATGTCCAATGATTCTCTTTCCATCTTCAGAATAATCTGTTTTCAAGTAGTTCTAAATGAGCATAAACACGTGTTTTCCTCCCTCCCTCTTCTAAATATTTCACTAAGTTTTCCTGTCACTGTGATAATTAAAGAAATTGATAATATGTCTTTAGAGGAAGGCCAAAGGGCCCTAAAGAGATCCTTTCAATCACTGTTTAGCATTTGCCAATAAATTAAGAAATGCTTCTTAAAGTCAGGAAAAGGTTTAATCTCTATATACTAGCCACTGTGTGAGTGCCTGTCATCTGGTGTAGGATCTTGTGCTTAGCCCTTCTTAAGACCATGGCTCACTTTCAAAAGTTTGAAGTCCTGTGGATTTATCTGGAACTTGATTCGTAGAAACTTCACAAATCTAAGAATTTTCTAGTGAGTAGAAAGACAATCAGAAGAGCAGCTAATTAATTTAGGTGAGTAAGGAATGCTCAACAGTCTAAGTTTGTAAATAAGTGATTGCAAATGCAGAAACATCTCCAGAGCGATAAAGACAATTCTTAAGACCTGTAGCACTCCAGGAAGTGAACCTGGGATAATATTCCTACAGCTAAGAACCTGACCCACATTTTTATGTATGCCTCCTCCAGAGCAGAGATAAGTGATGTTGTTTGATAGTATTCAACTCAGCAGGACTTGTCTGATGGTTTGAGAAGAAACTTCAGGTGTAACTGAAGGATTTCTTCTTGTTTCCTTGGTGTCAGGGTCAAGCATGAGTCTCAAAGGAGGCAGAATATTCTGCTTTTTCAGGAAATAACAAGTAGAAATAGGTTTGATTTCATAAGACTTAAAAAGAAGAACTCTAAGCATGCTTCCTGCTGATGGTAATGACTCCTTCTCTGATGGTTTGAAGACAACCAGAAGCCTTTGATATGAGAGCCATAATTGTTTATGAATCATCTTATGTTCCATGAACAAAAACCAATTTGCAGACTCACAACTCGGAGTGTGTCCTGTTGCTGCAACATAACCTCAAAACAATATTCTGTGTATTTGTTTTCGCCAGGGCTATTGTAAACAAGAATAAGCTTCAGAGAACTCTATACTTGAAGGGTGCAACACTGATCTGAAGAAGTATTTGCATTCAGCCAGTAGAAAAAAGGGATAAGCATGGTTTCATGGGCCTTTATTCATAGTAGTAAACCAAACAAGTGCATTGCTAAAAATATCTAACAATATATTTTTTGTAAAAGATCCTAGTAATCAAACTAAAAAATAGTAATTTTTCCTAATATAGGCTGTAGATATTACGTCCCCTTTTTTCATTCCCATATATTGCTTTAACTCAAAGCATGCAGTATTTAATTTTCTTCCAAAAAATCAGTTGTGAGCTGGGGTTTTCCCCCTTCCTCACTGTAGAAAACAAGTGCTTTAGGAGATAGAGACTACTTGGCCATTTTGTTATGCTTTTTGAAAAGCTTCAGTGGAGTTTTGAAAATTGTACTTTTAAATGTATGCTCAGTTTGTTTATTGGCTGGAACATGTTACAGATGTGACCTTCTCTGGGCAGTTTTACATGGGTTACAGCATCAGGGGTTATCCTGGCTTTTGAATCTTGAGTAAAGATTGCTGCCCCAGTGTGTCACATCCTTGTTCACTGTGTTCAGGTCTTCCCTATGTGTCTGGTCTAACTTCATATAACTGCTTACAGGCCTCCTTCCAGATGATCTGTTTGGATCTGTATGTTGTGTAATTTGGGTGAATGAACTCCTTGAAGTCAGATGAGGTGAGGGAACAACTTAAACTGTCAGTGAGTTTAGTTAATATTTAGGATTACATACCAAATAGACTTTGAAGGAATACAGGTAATGAAATCATCTTTTATAAATATAAATATCCCAAGCAAGCAAGACTTTCAGTGCGACTATCTTTACCTGTAAAGGTTTTCCTAAGAACTAGAAGGCCACTCCTGAGAGGGATGAGCCAGCCCATCTCTTCAGTGCTTAGTTTGCATGGTCCATATGGTGGCAAGCTGCAAATGAATATTTCTGCAGCTGAAATGTCTATCCCCTTGGCAGACTCGAGAGACACTGGTTCTGGCAGATTTAGACTTGTCTCTGGCTATTTAGCGCAGTCGTATAGTTAATGGACTGTTGGACAATTTTGTCAAACTTGCTATTTTCTGGTGACTTGTTTGTAATTTGGGGAAGGAGTGCACGGTTAGCCATTTGTGAATAATTGGAAATCCTCCTGAGATCTCAAGAAAAACACTTTCAATGTTAAATAGGGTTGATTCGCTTGTTTATTTAGGTATCCTAGATAGAATCTCAATACTGACCTTTGAATGCTCCATATATTTCTCCAAATTGGATTTTGCCTTTGTGTGTATGTCTGATGAGTTTTAAGAGGCCAAGGTCTTAATTACTGTTATTATGCCTAGTTTACCGTACGATTATAGTCAATGTTAATTAAAATGGGGACTTTGCAAATGCAAAAGGCAGATCTACAGGATTTATGTGCTCACATGTACATTTTCATGTGCATCCACAGGTATATAAAATATGAATATATATATATATATGAATATGAAAACTTTGTCATCAGCTGCATTTATACTTCTGATAAATTCCTGGACATCAAAATTTTTACCAGCCTCAAATGGAAGTAAAACCTAACATATCCTTCAATTACTGTCCTAAATACAAATCCTATTGTATTGAGAAACCAATTTCCAGTATTAGGTTTATGGAATAGAGCAATGTCATTGCAGAGAGGTGATCTAGCTACCTATAGGACAAACCTCACTTGTTTTCACACTGCAATACCCTGGTACATTCACAGTCATTCTGTATGGACTCTTTGAAGTTGGTTGATAGTTTTACAATGAATTAGAAAGTTAAAACCTTCATCTATCTCTAAGATTTGCATTATGATGGCAAGCTTTACAAAGAGAAATGCATACAAATAGCACTGATAAGTTTTAAGACACATGGACCATACTGAATTCACAATGATGTAACATTAAGAAATGTGTTGTCTCTTGATGAAGATGGTATGAACTACTTTCTTTAGTCTTCCTAAGCTTGTATAATGGGGATCTGAAATACCGTGAACATCATGTAAAGAGACAGATCTAACTCATGCTCACACAGAAAAATATGTGCTTGAGAGAGGTTGTCCAATGGCTGGGAAAACGCAATTTTCATTTTCAAACTGAGTTGTTTTAAAATTCTAGATGATCCTGGGATTCGTATTCTGTGTAGCACACTGGCATTTTGCTGTATTTTCCTCTCTCAATATAGTTTAATCTGTATTAAAGCACTGTGCTGTCACAACTTTCATAAATTATTACACAGCCAGCCAATAGAAATTACATAAATACTGCAAATATAATCATCTGTTCTTAGCAGAAAGTCTTAAAGGACTTTTAAACTAGTTACAACAGAAAGCAGTAATCCTTCTATTAAAACTTTCTTACCATGTTATAAGTTTGCCGTTATGCAACATTTTTCACTTTGTCAGCTAAAAACTGTTTTTCCAAAAGTAATCTAGACCTTGCTTTGCTGAGATGGAAATAAAGGGAAGCTTGTCTTGACTAAGTGCTCTGTTTTCCTGTGACTCTGAGCAAGTAGTAGTTAGAATGAAACATTGGAAACAACAGTAATTTACTAATCAGGAGAAAAATGGTTGTTACTGAAACATACCCTATGTTTACTGCAAAATTGATTTAAAGCACATTTTAAAATAATAGCTGAAGAAAAATAGGCTCACATTGGGCTCTAAATTCCAAATGCAACATTTGCATATATATTATTAAGTACCACAGAAAGGACTTTGTTCATTGAGGTCTCTTAAGGGCAGAGAAGATAGCAAGGAACATGTTGTTGAATTAATCTGCCTTTGGAAGTGTGAGGAGCACTGAGCTCCTGATTAGGCTTTTCATTGCCCTTGTGAAAGGCACTGAAGCAAAGAAAATGCTGGAAATAAACCTAAATTCTGTGACACCTTCACCGAAGCCCTAGATTGTGCTTTTACTGGATTTTTAATGACCACAGTACTAAAATGTAATTAGCTTAAATTACCACTTGTACCCTCACAAAATAAAGAAGGGAAGAATTACCCAGTTCTAGTGCTTTTCTTGGAACAAAATGGATTAAACATGGCTGTTAATCAGAAGTAAACTCAGGAACACAGACCACTATCCAGGAGAATGAATAGCTAAGGAATGACATCAAGCAAAACTCTAAGGAGAGACAAATAATTCAGTGTATGCTCCTCTGCAAAGCTTGTGAAGAAAGGAGTAGCAGAAGCTTTAAACAGCATTGGCAGAGTGGACCCTAAAGCAGTGTGCCACGCTGGCATGATGCTGGGTTACAGCAGGGGTTTGGGGAGAGACAAGAACAGAGCTTGATTAATTTGTAACATGAATTATTCACCCCAAGATCAGCAACAGATGATAAAATTTGAGTGCAAGAAGTACAGAAAGGGGAGATATGTTTATTCTGATACCTGTGAAATGAGTTATATACAGGGGGATCTTCACTCTGACAGACCTGGTGATAGAGAAAAAAGAGTTGAAATTTGTTGCCAGGAGCGATTCCAAAGAAAATTAACTTCAAAATCTTGTGTGGCAAACATCAAAAGTTATCATGATAAGTCTTCTCCCTTTTTCCATTTATGTATGTCCTACTTTTATACCTGTATGTACTTCATGTAATAAATATTCAAAGATTGCTTTACAGTGGTTGCAGCCAAGTTAGTGCTGGTTATTCCAGATGGAAAGATCATTGCATCTCAAGGTACTGTAACAAAAGACTTGGCAGTTCATAAGCAGTAATCCTGCTGGGAGCAGGTGTCTTCAGTTTGACAAGATTGCACTTTATCCATGAGTACTTGAAATGCACTGTAGCTGGTAGCAGGTCAAACAGGTCTGAATTTTAAAAAAGTGTGTTGTAAGACTTTGGTAATGAGCTTGAGGTGGTGAACAATGACATGCAAAACTAATTACCTGTTTACTAACGTCACAATAATTCAGCCATTTGTCTTGACTGGAGCCATGCTGAGCCTCAGCTTCGTCTGCCAAGCCTGCTTTCCAGCCATTGAGTGATTGTATGTGAACTGTTTTACTAGAAAGTGCCAAAAAAAAAAAATAAAAAAAAGGAGGGAAAAGGGAATTCATTTAACTGCTACAATTGAGGTTTTAATTTACTGACCACATGAGAGATTTAGGGATTAGATTTGCTTATACGCGAGGCATGTTTCTGTGGGAGCAGTGTGTTTTCGCTGAAGAGCATAAACTGGACACCCAGTAGTAGAGTTCATTATCTGAGTGCTAATGCTCACAGACAAATACGTAATGCATCATAGCTATTAGCAATGAAGTGCTGGCTGGAAGCATAAAATCAAATTACCTCCAGAAGTTTTACTGTTGAGATGTGGTTACTTCACTTTGCAAAAGGTCCAGGTTACAAACAGACACCCATGAGCAGGGGGCCTGTGTAGCTGTGATGGGTTTCTCGCTGGGAATTGCACACAAACTGCTTTCAGTTGACAAAACTATGTGTGACTGTGGGCTACAGTGGTTAGGGTTAGATCAGCAACTTCATATAGTTCTCCGACTTGGTGAACTCGACAGTAATCCTGCTATAAAACAACGAAAAGTCATTTTGAAGAAGTTAAAAGAGAGCAAAAAAGGCTGGCTTTTTTGTCTGGACTCAACAAACTGTTTGGCCACACTAGTTTATAGTTCATTAATCAGAACTTTTGTGGGATTTGATCTGGATATCTGGATTCTTTGATTGTGCCAAGGGTTTAACCTTCTATACACAGTGTACATTTAACCCTTGAAGTAAGCTGTATGGATTTAGTCAGCAAATGTCATCACAGCACTTTGGTATCAGCTCAGATCCTCACCCCACTGAAATTAGGGATCTCTTTCTTGTGGGTTCAGTGGACATCAGGTCAAATGTTAATTTTGTCATGAATGGGAATGGCGTGTTATGGTCATTGAAAGTAAAATGATGATTTACACTTAGGGCTAACAACTGGGCAAAAATCACCAACTAGAGGCAAAGAAAACGTTTCATAGATAGGAAAATTTGACCTTGTTTGCCTAATGGGATACTGAGGTATGTGTATCCAAAGGGTGTGTTCTGAAAGATTAGTACCTGTCCCAGAGATGAAAACTCCTTTCTTCCTTGAATGGCAATAATAAAGAAGAGTATTTGAGGCTCAACAGCAGAACTAGGGGGCTCTGGAGTGTTTTCTGTGAATTCCATTTCTACCCTTTCTTATTTGTAAAGACTTCATCTTTTACAAATCAGTCTCCTGAATTATTTAGTGTGTATTTTATGCAAATAGCTTAAGAATACTGAACAAGGAAGCATTTCTCTCACCTTATCCAAGTATAGCAGATAATGTGTGTGATTTGGAAATAGATTTTATAATAGCTGTCAGCACCTAAAGTTGGATTTAAATGAAAAGACAAATACCTCATGATCCAGCTCACCTGGGCCTACAGCTGACATCAGTTCCATTAATACGTTTTTAGTACTGACATTTCTAAGCTTCTTGAAATGCACTGTAAACATCTAGAAAGCTCCAAATCAAAGCAGTGCACTGCTCAGGACTCATCTAAACACAGTTTGGAGCACACGGTGGGATTCCTCCATTTGCCTCCCCTGAGCAGCCTACTTTGGCTGATGGCTGTGGCACATGTATAGTGAGAGTTCTGAACACTGCAGAGCTTGCTGCCTGTGCACTAAGGAAGCCAGTAGAGTTCTTGACTGGGGAAAGATGGCTGCTCATGGGATTATTTTCTAATTGTCAGGTATGATCTGCAACGTTAGCTGAACCAAGATGGTGACAGCAGCAGCAAGCAATAACCTCACTCCTGATGCAGCTAGAAAAGGATGCCTGTGGATGGTTCAGTTTGCTAGGCAGAGTAACAGAGCTCTGTATCGGTATTAGGTTTAGGGAAACTTGAATTGTGGTTACAAATCCTAAACAGGATTTTATGTAATGGCCCACTTTGTTCTTTTTTTAGATAAGTCTAGTTGAGATGGAAGATGGCATTCTGGTGTTGCAAGAATGTTCTGAGCTGTGAATCACAGAGAGAGATTTAACTACTGTTTCACTCCTGACAAAAGCTTTACTGGATTTCAGGTGCCTTCCTGCTCTGTTTCCTTTTTGCTAGTACTATGGAGTTTCTGGTTGACTGTGCTGAAGTACTCCCTATTTGATGTGGTAATTTTTCTGATACCATTGTTTGTCCTCATACACAGTCTCAGGAGGCATGCCTTCTTCCTAGCATGGCACCTAATTAGGTTAATGGTGCTGCTAAAGAAGTGTTCATCGAACCACAGACTTGGGCCCAAACAGAACAACCAGTCTCTGTTACACCCACAAAAACCTGGGTCTTATGCCCAAGAAAATAAGGGAAGGAGGAACAGCAAAGGCTTTTCCTGCTCTAATTTTCTTTAAATTCCAAGTGAGCTATCTGCAGCCCTCTGTAGAACACCAATTCATTATTTTACATAAAATCCCGGTTATGACTGTGCTGCTCAGACTGGAAATGACATTTTCACATCTAAGAGGCGTCTGAGAAATGAGACTATTAAGAGCAACTTTCAGGAAGTGATCACTGTTGCTGTTGGAGGTTTCATAGGTATTGTCTCCCCAATTCGGGGATATTTACTTGTACGTCTTGAGTCTGCAGAATTTTCCTGGAAGTGAACCAACAACAGAATTTCTCGTGAGATTTCTCTTATATCCTGGCAAGCTCCTTTCCTGGAGTGTGTTTGCAGGCCCCACAGGAAGATGCTGATGAGAACAGTAAGAAAATCTCAGGAAAAATAGACATGTAAACTCTGAGATTAATTCTGGGGAAGATGTGGGTTGTTAGTTTTTTAACCCAGTTCACTCATTCATACACTTATAATTCTGTCTAGAAAAGGGCCAAATAGGAGGCAGTTATCTGAAACTGCAGAGGATGTTCTGTTTAGGTTCAATGGACCTCAGATCTGTTTTAGTCTGCAGAACCACAGCTTAGCTGATCAGCTTTTTGCAAAATCTAAATGGTTTGCCTGTACCAGCTGTACTCCTCATGTTGGGCTTTGCAAAGACAGTTGAAATTTTTCCATATACTGCAAATCTGGTAAGGAATAGTTTCTGAAGTTTCTGATTTGAGTGGGAGACAGGAACTGAATGGTATACTGAAACACAATGCGTAATTTTCATCAGTGAAAAGAAGTGAGTCCTCCAGTTCTAGTGGGTAGTTAGTAGGAGACCTAAGGATGTAAGGTATATAGATTGCTAGAATGGATGACTAAGTAAATATTCCTAACAGCCTAATGTGAAACACATGTATGATTCTTATTTATTCTATGCCTACAGATTTAGCAAAGGGCTAAGGGAATAAGGGCTTACCTGAATTGATTGAATCTTGCAAAGGCTGATTCTAATAATGTATAGGGATAGAAGGGTAAAATATTCATAAAGGGGACCTCATGGAGTGGTCTTATCATGATTCAGGAGCATTTGCAGTACTTGTGCAATGCAGTTCAGAGGTGAGGTGTGTGACACATTGTACCATGGGAATGGGTGCTTTTACAGTAAAACAAAAAAATCCACCTGAAGAAAGGGTAAGGTCTAAGGCATGCGCTGTAGTTAAGCTATGTATCAGTGATATGACAGGCAGTAATACTGTGACTGTTTCACAGTTGTTGAACATCAGGCTCCCAGTTTGCATGGCGAATTATCTCCTGAAAACTCCTCTTAAGTCATCTGCAGTAAGGTTCAGGTGAGACACAGAGGAAAAATACTAGATCTGATACTGACCTGGAACCAATTCAAGTCAAAATTGCATGTCTTTCCATTGTTACACTTCTTGGATCAGACCCAAGTTTAAGGAAGTTCAGGGCGTGAAACAAGCTAGCACGATAATGTGGATCCCATTTTGAAGTTCACAACAAGCTGAAGAAAATACAATTCAAAAATATACCTGAAGCGTGTATATGCAAGTCTAAATTCTTACTCAGAGGACTTATTTAAGCAGATAAGTTTTCTTTGAGAGGAAAAGACGCTGAGCTAGCTTTATTTTAAGTGAGTCCAGATGAACCAATACTCAAGGCTTGTCTTTGGTAGCTGAAGATATTTGTAATTTGAGCCTGAATGATACTTGTGAAAATTGTCCTTTTTTTTTTTTTTTTCTGTTCAACTGCATGAAACCCAACCTCTTAACTTTGGGATGTTTGAAACAGGGAATAGGATCAAGTTGAGTGTAGCTCCATTGACATCTCATGACTGTAGCAGAGGATTTGACTGTTTTGTGTAGTCCAGCATTAGATACTGCATAAATGTGCCTTGTGTTTACAGAGTGGCTGGTTGGTGGGATATAGTTATGGGGTTGATCTGGGTTTGGCAGAAGAATCTGAGCACCATGTCTTGTGTATCAAGGAAGCACTACAAGGCAATAGACAAATCTCTTCTAGCTACTTCAGTTCCTTTTTTTCTGGTATCATTGCTAATGTATATTAAAATTATATCAGATCTGAGGAGGAAATGACATTCAGAGTATGATTTGAATGTTAATAGAATTTTAGTTTTCTCTTCACTTTCCTTGCATAAATGTTTTTTGCAAGGATTGCAAGTGAGGGAAGTGTGACCCTGCCATTTGTTGTGCCTGTGTATTTTAAGACTTCTAACACATAACAAAACAAAAGAAGGTAGCTTTGCTCTAGGTGTGAACATGAATTGTATTTACTGAATATTTTGAAAAGACAAGTTCAAACAGGAGGAAAAGGCGTAAGGACACCAGAGACATTCTGACCAAGGAAGAGAGGCTTAAGCTGAGATCTATCCTCACACACAGAGAACAGCGAGAAAGCAGTCTTGATCTTTCTTACCGTCACAATACGTCAAGGGCACACTTTGCCTCTTGATTTTACAGGCAATGCTGACATGAGCAGAATATTATTAGAGAGGACTGGAATATTATTAGCATACATGTATTTCCAAATCTTGTGTTTTACTTCTATTTATTTGGAAATCCAGTGCAGAATGCTGCATGTTTATTAGCAGCACAAGTTTATTGAGAGCCACAACGTAACAGGCAGATCCTGTTTCTCAGAAGCTTTGTACACTGGAGGCAGAGACAAACTTTCATGAAGGAGGAAAGATGATGCAAAGCTGTCAGCTGTACATAAAAATTACCCCCAAATTGCAGAGCAGATGGCTGTTAATGGCAAGTGTTTTTAACATAGATTTATTGTCCCATACTGGGACATTAACTTGTCTCTGTTTTTTTAAAAAAGTCACTTTGTAAAAATGGCACCTTGGCATGACTTGTATTTCTCCTCTTTGGTTTCCATGTCATGTTTTGTTCAGATAGCCTTGCCCAATTTTGTGCAGTTGATGGCTCAGCAAGCCATTAGTGTATATTCTTTCTGTTTCATACATTCTCAGCAATTAGTTGCAAAAAACAACTATTTTTGAAGGACTGAAATGAGTGATTGTTTTTCTTTATTGGACCTATTCTGACTGCAAAGTAAGAATACGTGCTGCCTGTTTCCACATGCTAAGCAGATATTTACAGGACTAAATACACAACACCAAACTTGCTTGGACTAGCAAATGTGATAACAGAGGAAATAGAGAGAAAAATACATATGGAACACCTCTAGCTTTTCTGTTTTGTTAACTGCAGGTTGAAAGCTAGCTTTTGGGTGATTAAACTTTTCATTTGGTTATTAAGTGATAGACATCTTGCTGAACCCAAGCATGCTGCTACAAGCACAAGAAGAGTGTTTATTTAAAGCAGACACAGAAGATTGCACAAAGACCCTTAAACAAAACACAAATGTCAGCAAAACGAAACAAAGCAATCATGCACAATTTAAGACAGAGGCAGGCAGTAAATTGATGACAGTTCCTGAATAATCCTTTAGAAAATAGTCACCCAGTGAGTTGGGAAATCTGCTTGTTTGTTGCAGTTTCTTATCTTTTCCTGACAGGAAATCTAGGAAAACTCCATGTAACAGCCACTGAATTCTCCATGAGCTGGGTTGATTGCTAAGCCACTCGGCTTGTGCTGGAGCTTTTTTCTACCATGCCTGTGCTACAGAGGTTTTTTGTTATAAGCTGTCATGAGCAGAGGAATCTTGTAGGGACCTTGTGGGGTCACTGTGACACTGGGAACCAGATCCTCGCCAGAATCTACCCTTCCCTTACTGTATGTGAAAATCATCTAACTTTTCAGTGACTTGATTTTCCTTTGGAGTGAATCATAGAATCATAGAATAGTTAGGGTTGGAAAGGACCTTAAGATCATCTAGTTCCAACCCCCCTGCTATGGGC
>JASSUY010032100.1:0-67060 GCA_032466535.1 Forpus xanthops
GGGTAACGGGTTCAAACTTAAACAGGGAAAGTTTAGATTGGATCTGAGGAAGAAATTCTTTACTGTAAGGGTGATGAAGCACTGGAATGGGTTGCCCAAGGAAGCTGTGAATGCTCCATCCCTGGCAGTGTTCAAGGCTGGGTTGGACATAGCCTTGGGTGGCATGGTTTAGTGGGAGGTGTCCCTGCCCATGGCAGTAGGGGTTGGAACTAGATGATCTTAAGGTCCTTTCCAACCCTAACTATTCTATGATTCTATATGATAAATGGGAAATGACATGTCCTGAATGTATGTGTGAAAAAGAACATGTTAATAGATGTTGTTCCCTCCAGAGAAAATGATCTGTTATGCTATAAATCTGTCTACAGGTACATGAAAGTTGTGGAAGCTTTGCCAACATACGGAGTTCATTACTATGGAGTAAAGGTTAGTAAATGCCCGTAGATAGTGTGACTGCTCAGCTTATTGCCTGTGATTACGTTCCTGTAGGAATAGTTTGGTGATTCAGTACCCTTCTGTCAGTATTAAACTCTGCATTTTTCAACCTCTGTAGTTTTCCGCCCTTTGTTATTATTTAAGAATTGTTTCCAGAGAGCAGCAAAGTATTACGTGCTGCAGAAGGTAGAAAGGAATCCTTGCAAAACCTTTTCTAATCTTATGAGGAGCAAAATTCTCATCTTAATTAAACCGGGTAACACTTCTAGATCCAAAGCAGTTAAGAGTTTCCCCAGAGTAATTTCTGATCACGATTAGGAGAAAAATACAGTGTAGAAAAGACTGTTTGTAACAGCAGATACCTAGTGGAGAAATCTGAGAAGAGCTTTTGGAGGCTGATGGAAGCGCACTGTTTATTCCCATTTGTAGAGCAGAGCCTGGGCCAAAATGCTTTGTGCAGAAGAGCTCAGCAGAGATGATGTCTCCTTACTTTGAGTCATGGCCATGACTGTGGTACCCAAGAAGCTGATGTTTTGTGCTGTTCTCTCCTCCTGTGGCTGTCTTTGTCTGAATTTAGTGGATGCAGTCATTGGCCACAGTTTTTTTTCTATCCCATGTCCTTTCCCCCTCACAGCCGCTCCTGCAACGAGTGACACCACAATGTTTCAGCAGCACTGTAGCTTTTCTTCTGTCCACTGTGCACAACTACCTCCCAGTTTCTTACCTCTGCCTCAGAAGGCAGAGGGGAGAAAGTTTCCACGTTCACTCCAGCAATCCACTCCACATAAATGTGTTTGCAAAACAATCTGTGTTCCGTACCCACTCGTACTTGTCACAGAAAGAAATGGGCTGAAATCCTGAATTGTGTAATTCTTAAGTAGCTCCTGGTTCACGTAGATGTCCATTTTTCAGGATAAACAAGGAATCCCATGGTGGCTTGGAATAAGTTACAAAGGAATAGGCCAGTACGACTTACAGGACAAAGTTAAACCCAGAAAAGTAAGTTCTTTGCATCTGATTTATTTTTTAAGGGGTAGGTGGGATGGCCAAGGGAGAATTCTGCTGGCACTAAGGCAGTAGCACTTCCCTCACACAGATAAATCTCACACAGATAAAACTCCCTTTGGGAGCTTTGGCTTATGCGTTGTCTTGAGTTGGTCTCAGGAAAGGCTGAACAGGAATTTTGGCAGCCTGCAGGGATAACTATCAAAGTATGGAGCAACTGGGTTTCTGCAAATCCAAAACTTGACTCAAGTCTTGTACTCGAGCAGTGTTTTCACTTGGCTTTCGTAGGTGTTTTTTGTGTGTGAAGTGATAAAAGGCTCCACTGATATCTGTGAAATGCAAGGGGAACTGCGGGAAGCTGCAGGCCTGTTTAGGCAACTGTATGTTTCCATGATGCAATGAATTGTAAGGGGGATTGAGAGTAAGCGCCAAATACTGGAGGTTGCTCTTCTCTTTTTCCACCCCGTTGCTCTCCTTCAGAGTGAGCTCTGCCAGCAGCCTCCCTTGTTTGAACAGGGCAGAGGGTCCTGTATTGCACTGCTGGCTCTCTCAAAGCCCCCATCAGCAAGCCTTAACAGGCTCCTCTGCTGCCAGCTTTGGAAACCCATCACGCAGCTCAAGCACACGATGTGTTGGGATCTTGCCCAGTCCTATAGCTGCACTCATCTCCCTGGGACAGGACTGAGCTCTGAAAGTCTTTGAAGTGCTATTTAACCCGCTTGGCTGTGGGGAAGAACCAGGACTGCACGTGCAGGAGCCACGCTGTTGGTCTGGGTGGTTTTTTTTTCTGGTCATGTCTTCATTGAAACATCTGAGGTGTGAGGAGATGAAGACCTGGGGTTTTGCTGTTGTTCTTGTCCAGGAATGATCTGGGCAGGAGTTCACATGAAGCATGTGTTTCCTGCCAGGGAGTTTTACATTTGCAAAATGATACTGTTTACTGTGTTTGTGCCAAAAATCACAGCTTAACAAAACTTCCTTCTTAAGAATAATCCCCTTCAAGCTTCCAGCTTGGTCTTCTTTTTTTTCCAGAGCTGGCTGTGACTTTGTTTCTTAGGGTGTATTTATATACCTGTGTGTCCAAGGTTGAACTCCTATGTCCTTGCTTTGTTTAGTAAAGCACAAAGTTTCATCCCAAGCCTGTTTTCCCACACCTGTTCCAAATGCCAAAAGGGGAACCCTGGAAAATCAAGTCAACATTAATGCAGCCTTTGGTTGTCAAACGGAGGCATCAAGGGGCTACTCTTGTTCTTCAGCACTGCTTTGAGGCAGCATCTACAAAATTTTCTGGTCAGGTCAAATGTATATTTTTCTCTAGCCAAGCTGTCCAGCTGTGACCATCAGTGCTGTCCAAGAAAATGCAGCCTGCCCGGCTAGAAGCATTGTTTTGCCAAGCAGTTTTTGTGCTTGCGGGATTTCAGTTTATGACATCAACCTGTACAGTTACTGATGGGATGTTGCCTTTGAATTAGGCTGTGTTTAAGAAAAAATAAAGGCCAGAGGTCATCTCTGCAGTGAAAGTGTTATAATGGAAATTATAACAGTTGTCTGCTTTACTGTGGTTATAGAAAAGGGAATAGTGATTAAAAGGTAAGATGGGAGAGAGGAGCCTGAATACAAATGGAAGGTTGAATGCCTATAAGCTGATTGAAAAGGTGGGGCTGGATATGGCTGTAGTATCCTTATGGGTTAATGTCTGGTGTCAGCAGGAGGGGACAAACATTACTTAAGCCCACAGGTTGTCCTGAGTCATGACAACTTTTGATGTATGGCTAAATATGCAAACAGTTTCTTTATACAAAAGAAGTACTTCAGGGTTTGAAATACAAAACACACTTCTGACATGATCCATGGAAGTACTGGGAATAAGATTGCTTTCAGAGGGAAAGCAGATGCTGGGTGTAGAGAGGCACCCGCATCCAGGCTTGGTTTTGGAATTAAAATGTTGGATGTTGCTGTTTATTTCAGTGGTGCAGCTCACAGAAGTTTTCTTTAACCAGTATTGCTGCTTTGTATGAGAACACATTTCAGAGAGAGAAGAGTGTGTATGGCTTGCCTGAATCTCTTGAGGAGTTTAGCAAGCACAGTCCTTTCTAAAGCAGCAGGCAAGAGAGGAGCAGGCATGTAAACTATGCCTGTCTTTTGGAGCAGAGATACCAGTTCTGCTGGATTTAGCAGAATTTTCTTGCTTTGCTTTGCAGGATGGAGCCAAACTCGTAACTGCCATGTGCTGGTGTTATCCTGGTGTTTATACTGTGGATCAAAAGTGCTGTTATGTTTATCCCTAGCCATCTGGGAAAGAACATCTTTATTGTGCACTTTTCCAGTTAGTGATGTTTAAATATACAAGCGGCTGATTAACTCTGTGAAAGGGAAAGGCTGAGTCCAAGTCTAAGGGAGTCTAAGCTGGTCTTTCCTAATTGTAAAGATACAAGTGATCTCTGGGTGTACAAACCTGCCCGATTCCGGCAGTGGGAAAGCTGCTGAGGTTCAGGTGGGAGGCTTTGAACAGGAATTGGTGCCCGTGTTTCAACTGAGTTCACACCAGGGAGGTTTATTGTGCTCCCTGTATATTTTTTGTAGTGCTAATGGCTACATTTGCTTAATGTGTTAAACACATGCATTTGGTAAGAGCCAAGTCCATATTCAAAGTAAGATTTAAACCATAAAAATATATATAAAATTAACTGCAATCATTAATGCAGTGTCAACTAAATCCCAACAAACAAAACCATCCTCCACAAAAAGTGAAATCTTTCGGCTTTATCCAAGTAGGTCCTTAGGCAAAGAGACATAATATGAGCCTTGGAGCACAGTGGTTATCCCAAGATTTTGTTACTGGATCAACAGTGTTGTGTGAGGTCCAAGGCTGAGAGCTCTTCACAGGAAACAACTTGTAGGCCAGACCCGGATGAAGCAATCTCCAGATCAGTATCGCCCAACCTTGCCAATGCTGATGCATGTACTGTCAGTCATCCACGAGGGGAATGTGTGTTGTTGGAGAGGACAGTGTGTAACTTGGGGCTGGACCAGGAGAACCTGCCGTGGCTGTCTGTCCACGCAAAGCTGGCTGGGGAGGTCTGAGTCTGGCTATTAATATTTTGCTGGTTGACCTGAGATGGTTTGGAGGAACAAGTCACTCCTGAAAGCTTATATAGCTTTGGAAGTGGTTTCTAGCAAAGCAAGCCTTTGGTATACTCCTCACCTGAGATTTTGAGCTGATAGGCACCAAGAGGCTCCACCTCTGGAATAGACTGAAAATGATTAATTATTTTTTGTGTCATTTATGAAAATTGTCTTTTTCTGTGTAGATAAAAGCAGTGACTCTGCACTGGCTGGAGGTTACACTGAGCAGATTTGATTATAATCCTCCTTAGGGCATAAGGAAGACTGGTTTTGGCAAGCCATGTTCAGATTTCAGCTGGGATTAACCCTGCAGTCCTGCTGCTTTGCAAACATTCTCCCTTCAGCTGCAGTTAACACCAAGAGATGCCTTCTGCTTGGGGAAATGCCTCCTGCTTGCTATGGGGTGGTATGCCAAGGTCCTGTCCCCAGTCTGCTCTGAGTCAATTAGGAAAAGCATAAAACAGGTCCCAGGACTTCATTTGCTGTTTCAAAACAGAATGGATCTCTTGTATTCTATCCCTATCCTTCTCAAGGGTGAGATAAACAATGTGTTGTCTTGTTTATAGAGCCTGTATTAGGGTATGAATTGAGTTTATTCTGCATTCAGCCAACATGTGGTGATCCTCTGAGGGATGGGAAGTTGAGAAGGCAGTGTGCTGGCTTATAGACTTGTTCTCCCCCTTCATTGTGTTGCTATGGGCAACTCCCTGGTAATAAATGAGCTATAATATCTGAAAAGAAGGACTTATCTTGCTACGGTATTGTTTCAGATTTACAGAGTTCAATTCTACTGCTGATTGTCTTGAATACGTTATGTTCTCAGGAGTGTTTTTGTTGGAGTACGCTAGTTTTGAAATGGGTACTAATTATCATAGAATGTTTTGGATTGGGGCAGACCTTGAAGTTCATCTGTTTCCAGCCCCCTGCCATGGGCAGGGACACCTTCCACTAGAACAGGTTGCTGCCAGGGATGGGGCAGCCACAGCTTCTCTGGGCACCCTGTGCCTCAGCACCCTCACAGGGAAGAACTTCTGCCTTATATCTAAATCTACCTCCTTCGGTTTAAAGTCATTCCTCCTTGCCTGTCCCTGCATGCCCCTGTAAAAGCTTTCTTGCTGGCCCCCTTAGGTACTGAAAAGCTGCTCTAAGGTCTCCCCAGAGCCTTCTCTGAACAAGTTGAACAAGCCCAGCTCTCTCAGCCTGTCTCCATAGGTGCTTCCTGGACAAGAGATGCCTCTGAGGAGAGCAGCCATCTGGGTTATTTCTTATCCACCAAGTGGTACATCCGTCAAATCCGTGTCTCTCCAATACAGAGACAAGGATGTCATGCAGGACAGTGTAATGCTTTGCACAAGTCCAGGTAGATGATATCAGTTGCTTTTCCCTTACCCACCAACACCCCTTTGTAAAAGGCCACTTATTTGTCAGGCACAATTTACCCTTACTGAAGCCCTGTTGGCTGTCACCAGTCATCTCCTTACTTTCAGTGTGCCTTAGTGTAGTTTCAGGGAGAATCTGCTCCATGCTTTTGCCAGGCAACAGTGTGAGGCTGCTCAGTCTGTAGTTTGCTGAATCTCAATTTATTTTCCCTTTTTAAAAATGAGGGTTGGGTTTCCCCTTATCAGCAAGGTATATATAGCAGCTTTTCCTTTTGCCCTTTATGTCCTCGGCCAGATTTAATTCCATCAGGGCTTTAGCTTTCCTAACGTGATCCCTGGATGCTCAGACAGCTTCTATGTATTCCTGCCAGGCAATATATCCATGTTTCCACCCTTGCTAGGCTTCCTTTTTGTGTTTGAATTTGTCCAGGTCCTCCTTGTTCATCCACACAAGCCTCCCTAGTATTTTTGCCTGACTTCCTCTTTGTTGGGGTGCATCACTCCTAAGCTTGGAGGAGGTGTCATGACATTTTCCTTTGAATTCTACATATTCTGAGAGCTGATGCTGAAAGTTTTCCCTTGGAGAATATTTACTTAATGTAAATTTGCTGTCCTGCTTTGCTGAATGGTTCAGAACACAGCAGCGTTTGTACAAGCTTCTCAGCAGGTGGATATCATTAGGCAGAGATTTCTTTTAGTGTTTATTTCTCACCAAGTGGAAGGCATTGATTTAGATGTAAGATACTAAGCTTGCATAATTACTTAAAATAAACACAGAGCTGTTATAAGACTGCTCTGAAATTCAGTTCCTTCCAGATATGTGGAAAGTTGAGTGTCACCTGCCCCAAAACACTCATGTTTTGAGGCAATTTGGTGCTGAAAGGTCTCTCATTAAGGCCAATGCTTGTGAGAACCAGGCATAATCAATTAGGAAAAAATGTGATTGAGGACTGGATTAATATGCAGGAGATGAAGGATGCCTCTGGGTAAGCTCTGCCAGTTTGTGCTGGCCCAGGTAGGAGCCGTCTGCCTCCTCCTCTTAGAAATTGCTGCAGGTGGGGCAGTTTGGCTCTTCTGCCATCTCCAGTGCTTCCCTCCATGGTCAGGCACAGCAATTAAAATAACAAAAATAATAAAAATGAATGCTAATAATGGTAATAATATAACAGGATTTCAGTTGGAGGTAGTATGCCAGAATGCAGACTGTAGCAGAGGGGCTGAAACACAGCCCTTCTTCCAGTGTTGCTGCCAGGGTGGTAATTTCCTTCATTGGGGTGGGGTGCATTCCTGTGGGCAGGAATCTTTTATGTTTCCTTGGTCTGAATTGCCAGATTTGTCTGGAGATTGCTGTTCCCAGCCTGTTCCTGGGGTGCTGGTTGGCAAACCTCCTTACAGGCACCGCACGTACCACAAGGTGCTTTGAATGTGCTTCCGGAGGGAAAGGCTGTGAACGCTGCAGCATGGTTTGTGCTTCCACACCGGTCTTACCCAATGGGTGGAAATACAGGGATCTGGGTAATTTAGCTCTTGGGTCAGAGTTTGCCATCAACCTTGGAAACATCCCAGGTACAACCCCGGCACGTGTGGTGCCTGGGGCTGGTACTGTAGACAGCTTTTAAGGGGGTTTTTAAGGGGATTTTCACCCCCTTGCAAAGAAAATGTGTATGTTTTTCAAACAGAACACACCATGCTGATAGGAATATTAAGCAGAGGGCCCTCTTACACATCTCTCAATGGAGGGGCTCTGCCTGCTCCTGCCTTCAATACTGATGGGGCCATTTTCCTGGTGTCAGGCCCAGACAAACTTGCCTTTTATTCAAAACTGGTTTCGTGATCATCCAGGTAAAAACCCAGCTGCTTCTTTTATTAAGGTGTCTCACTGCTTAAGCTGTCTGTGTCTGCCTTGAGTCTCGTTAGACTACAATTACGGCTCTTTTTGTATAGGAAAGAGGGTTTTTCTCACTGCTCTGTAGTACCTTGGGGAGGATCACAGTTGAAACAGAGGAAGCTTCAAACTCCATGAGGTGAGACCAGAGACATCCTCTGCCTTGTCCAAAATGGCACAGAAATCAGACCTTGGCCAGGCCAAACTCTGCCTGTGGATTTGGACATGCAGCCCCAGCTATGCTCAGTGAGAGCCTTCAGGAGCCTTTAAAGATCCGGCAATCTAAATGGATGGGAAGGCTGTTAAGAAAACATTCATTAGCTTAGGTGGACCTAATCATTTGTTTAAAGAGAATGTGTATTGCAAAACTTCCACAATCACGATTAGGAATGATTGTTCTTCCAGCCTCAAAAACCAGCTTCAGACTTTGGTTTTTTAGAACTCTTTTGTCTTTTTAATATGCATGTAGTTTAGGTAAGATTGAAATTAGGAATGATTTGGAAATATGTCTTAAGGAGTATTTGAAGGGAACAGGAGAACTCCAGTGCAGCCTTTTGACTGCAATTTAGAAGAATTTATTGGAGGGATTTTATAGAATTTAGTTTGGCTTATTCTGCTTTATTCTTTATTATTCTCTTTCTTTTGCCCTTGTTTGTATTGAGGCCTTTTCTTTTTGCCTCCATGAATCCAGACACGTTAGCCCAAAACTTATGAATACATTAATTCATCATTATTTTGGAGTGCAGTTACATAAATATTACTAGTCCATTGGCCTTTTGTTTTAAGGACCCAACTGCAGGCGGGTTTGTTAGAGGAGATGATTGCTAAGGAGTTGTTCTGAAGTGGGATAGCTTAAGGACGGGGCACTTGTAAGTCCATAAGAACAGAATGTACCCTCTGTGTGCAATTTCAAACACCTCTTGCCCATGTCTCCTGCCTCAGAGCAGCGGGGGGGTGGGAACAGAGCTGGAGTTATTGCTGTCCCGTGTGTCTTTGTGTTGAATGTACCTGGTTGCAAATGCTTGGGGTGCCTGTCAGCTCCTTCATGGCCTGGGATGGATCTCACAGGGTGGGGAGGAAATGGGGCAAAGCTCTGCCCACATCCTGAGGCAGTTCCATGCAGGTTTTTCTTACAAATGCAAAGGGGATTAGTTTTTTCTTCTCAGCACCACGGATGGTGAGGGAGTCTCTCCTCTCATCGAGGGCCGGTGTGGGGTTTGCACCGGCATCTCCTCATGGCAGGAGTGCTGCTGTATCCCTCAGCCTGGGCAGAAGGCTGTTTAAGGTGGTGGGGGAGCTGTGTTTTATTCCGTGCCAGATGTGACCCTCTTCACCCCACAGACCTTAAGACAGGTGACCCCTTCTTCCGCAGCCCTGTGGAATGCCAAGCGCGTCCGGAGGGGAAAAACCCAGAGGAAGTGATACAGGGGATGGGGGTGTCATCACCCACAACCCGATAAGAGCCAGCGAGGCAGTTCGTTTTCCAGAGATCATGGTTGAAGCACGCCCATCGCTTTTATGAGCGTGGGAGCGGGAAACACGCACGACGCTTCTGGTCGAACCTGTTGCCTCTCGGCATGAGTCAGCGCAGGCAGGGTGAGCACCGAGGGGCTCAGCACCCTCTGCAGCCCCTTCGCCATGCCGGCTCCCCCCTCAGCACCCCGCGGGTCCTCAGGGTGCGCTGAAGGGGTGCAGCCCCCCGGTAGAACCCCCTTTGTGTTCTCCCCTCGGTTCGGTTTTCCCTTTTTCCCGGGGAAAGGGCGGGTCGGGAAGCGCCTCTGCCGGGAGAGGCGGTGATGTCAGGCGTGTGTCAGCAGTGGGAGGTGAAGCCGGAGCGGCACCGGCACGGCCGTGTCCGCCGGCCGGGAGGGATGGAGCGGCGGCCGTCTCCTGCTCTGCTGTGCTCATGGCAGCCGTGATGCTTCCCGAAGGGGCTGGTGATGTGGGGAGGTGAGTGCGGGGATGGGTTGTGCAGGATGGGCTTGATGGGATCGGGGGGGGGGGGGGGTGTCTCTGTGTGCTGAAGCACCCATGGGTGCTATTGCACCATGTCCTGACAGACACTGTGAGCTGCTCGCTTTGTGACTTAAAAAAAGAAATATTTAAAGGGTTTTTAAAGTATTTATTAATGCGAAGTTGTAAAGAGTTCTGCTTCTGAAAGCAGTGCGACTGGGTAGGGTGCCTTTGATATGAAAGTAAACGTGTTTAAGTAAGCAGCAGAGTCCGTGATCTTCTAGAAGATGACATTAGTTGAAGTAAATGTCATTTCCCATTGCTGCATTTTTCATTTAGCAGGATCTAATAATAAACGGTACTACTAGAAAGGAAAGCTTTAACTAAACACAGGGAAAGGGCGCTGGAAGAGCCAGGTTTCTCCGCAGACGCACACACCGGGTTATGTTTAATTTACAGCCTGTGTTAAGAACATCTCAGATGCAGCACGGTGTCATAGGTAATATTTTACACAGCTTGAAGTTCTTCCATAATCGGAGCACGACGTGTCAGGTTTTGGTGGAGGGAATGTCCTGGGATTTGTGGTGTGGTGGCTGCACCCCTGAAGGCTGTTCTGCGATGGCCCGGGCGCCTTGATCCCTTGATGCATCAGTGATGTTGCAAGCTGAGCTCTCCCACTTTATGCTGGCCCTGCCTGCCCAGCCTGGGTGGAAGTACCTCTGGTGCCTCCGTGTGGGCTGTGGCTCTGGAGAGCAGCCAGCTGTAAACTACAGTGTGTGCTGCTGCGCTTGTACACCCCGTCATCTTCAGGTGACATCCTTGGGGACAACCGGACAGGTCTCGGTGTGCACCCGTCTACCCTGTTACTCCTGGAGAGGGGACAGGAGATGCTGGTGCTGCAGAAACCTGCTCCAAGAGGCCAGGAGCAGCCACACCAGAGCCGTGCTGGGAACGTGCAGCCCCTGATGGGTCATCCTGGTGCACAGAGGGAGCAGATTCCTGTGCAGTCCCGATCCCACGGGTGCAGCTGCCAAGCCCTGGTTGACTTGGATCCCTTCTCCCAACTGGCACTTTGGGGTTTCCTTACAGAAGTACACTTTGGGGGTGGCTTCCTCACATAGCTGCTCTGCCTCTGTACATGTTGTACCCCTGCTCCAGAGTGTCGTGCTGTATTTCTCACCCAGTGTCTTCACAAGAGAAGGGGTTTGGTTATCCCCGAGTTGTTGTTGTTCCTTGGGGATGTTGTAACTGAGGGAAGAGATAGGTGTGTATGCAGTTACTTTGTGTAGAGATTTTGGCATTTAATCGGGGAGAAAAGGACTTAAGATGTCCTCAAGATCTCTGCAAGCTTGCATCAGTGAAGTGTGCTGTTGATGAAAGCAGATGTCATGGGCAAAATCCTCAGTCTGCAGTGCATTGTCTGTAAGAGTGTGAAATTAGTCAAGGGGCATCCTATATAATTAAGTATATGTGATTGCTGCTGAGTCCATGCTGTAGATGGCATGGATACATGGGAATTGTACATAGATAGATGGGAATTGTAAATGGCTGAAATTGCATATTCTTGGGGGGAGAAGATTGGTGATTCTTGTAGTGACAGTGTTTTGCATCTCTCTCCAATTCTCCTAGCTTTTTCAATGGAAACAGCTGGAAAACCTCTATTTCCGTGAGAAGAAATTTGCTGTGGAAGTACACGATCCCCGCAGGTGAGGCTGGAGGAAGGAGAGGCAGCAGTGGGATGAGTCTTTACCCAAAGGGGATTTGTCATCTCACGTTAGCGAATGCGCTGGGAGGTACCTCTGAAATCCAGCACGGACCTGAGTTTACTCTGGGCTTTGTGACACTGAGCCTGATCCTGCACTTGGCAGAGCAGACTGGGACTGGGTCTGGGCTGTGAGTGATGGACAGGTAGTGCTTGCATGGAAGGTCACAGTCATAGTGAGAAACATGGACTGTTGATGTGTTACAGCTCTAGGTGTTCGCTTAGATTGCCTGTGATGTCCTCTGGGGGAGTTGTTGGAGCAGAGGGAGGGCTATTTGTCATTGCTCACTTTACACCACCCTTCCCCAAGAGGCTGCTGGAATGTGCCTGTGCAGCAGGAGACCTGGGAACACAGCACACAGGACCCAGACATGACTTTTGTGCTCACCTTCTCCTCTCCGCTTCGTAGCACTGCTCCCTCCTCTGAGCATGAGCCTTCAGAGCCCCATGGGAGCACTGCTGGTTAGGGTGGGAGCTCACTCACAGCCTGCTTTCCTGTGTCTTCCCCACAAGATCCTTCCCATGAAGAAAGAGCCTTTGCAGCAGCACTGGGTGGTGGAAGAGAAGGAAATCTGAGTTTTCACCTCTCTAAAATAAAGGCTGAGCCTTGCCTGGTTATAACAGAGGCACCTGGAACTTTAAACCTCAAAGACCTGTATTGAAATTGCATTTCTTTTCACCCTCCCAGAATTTCAGTGTCAAGAAGGACCTTTGGTCAGAGCGGACTGGTAGTGCAAACCTGGTATGCGAACACGTCCCTGATCAAGTCCATCTGGGTGATGGCAATCAGTCAACACCAGTTTTACTTGGACAGAAAGCAAAGCAAAGTAAGTTGTAAGGCATTTGGCTGTGGCATAAGTTTCAACACCTTTCCTGTATATCCTCTGGTGTGTGTTTTTCCACGGCTGAACTACTTTCTAGAGAAAAACTACGCTTTTTTGTCAGCTTTTTGAGCAGTCTATTGGGGACGCTATTGTTATTTGATCCATTTTAGCCTGCAGTTAAGGGCTATGGAAGTGTAATCACAGAAGAGAGAATTCCCACATCTCAGTGTTTAATCTTTTTCATTTGTCTCTCTTGAGTTCATTTTGAACACACTGCAAACAGCAAAGAGATTTTGAGCTGGGAGATGGTTCAGGCTTTGGGGTAGAGGGGCAGAAGAATGCCAGTGCAGCCCTGTGCACCACAACCTCCCTGCATGGTGCTGTTGCTTTAGCCCTTAATTTTGTGGCAGATGCGGTGTGAAACATCATCTTCATGTTCTGAATGTCATTAGAGGTAACTTGATGAGGGTGGATTTTTTTGTTCCCAAACTCCTGCAGGCAAAAATTCCTTCAGCCAGAAGTTTGGATGACATTGCCATGGATCTGACAGACATGGGAACACCTAAAGTTTCAAAGCTAGTGACTTTGGAGGCAAAGAACCAGCTTATTATGGCCAGCAATGGCAGTTTGATCTCATCAGGTAAATACTTCACATAAATGCAGGGTAGTAAAGTATAATGGGATTGGGTATGTTGAAAGGGAAAATGAGGCTAGCTGGCCATAAATACAGTGACATACGCAAAGGCATGTATTAGTTATCTATCTGGAAGAGTGGCATCAATGTTATAATCTGCTCTTTCTCCTCTGTAACTAAATAAAGGGAAATAAAAATATGCTGGCTGGATAAGCACCCATATGCTCTTGGTCCATTAATAATTTGATACCACTTGCCAGTCAGTCAGTCCTTGAACGACTGATCAAAGTCTGAGGGGAAGTTTGCCCTGAGCTTCCTCAAAAATGACCAGAGAAGATAAATGTTTCCAAATCAAGCTCAGGTCTGGGGTGGGCTTTAGATATGTCCCTTGACTGTGGAGGGGAGGTAAAAACCTGGCTGCTGCATGTAGGTGCCTCCATGTAAAACCCAAGTGTCTATCTCAATAGCAAAGTCAAAGACAAAATACCAAGTATATTGTAGATGCCGCTAATGCAATTTGTATTTTGGGTGGTGGGTTTTGGGGTGTATACCTGGAACTTCCCATGCAAGTTTGTGTGTTGGGGGTTTGAAAAAGTACAGATTTAACCCTGCTTGCTGGATCACACTGGAGCTAGACACTGTGCTTTGAATAACGTGTTGTTTCGCTGGGCTGCTTTGGGGAGATCTCAGCTTACTTGATCAGAAAAAAAAATGGCTTTTACCTGCAAATCCTCTGATACAGAGAGTGTATTTTTCAGGCTCTCAGGATTCAGAGGTCAGTGAGGAGCAAAAGAAGGAGAAAATCACAGAACTAAAGAAGAAAGAGAAACTCCTTCAGGAAGAACTGCTTCAGAAGGTTGAGGAGCTGAAGAAGATCTGCCTGCGAGAGGCTGTGAGAACCATACCTTCCTCTGGGTCCAGAGTGGGTGAGAGCCCTTCTCTCCCTCTGGATCTTCATGTGGAGCCTTTTCTGTTCCCTAGGAACTGACAGGCAAGATGCCCAAGGAGTATCCTCTGAGCGCTGGAGAGGAGCCTCCCCAGGTCAGGAGACGTGTTGGCACAGCATTCAAGCTGGATGACAACCTGCTCCCGAGTGAACAGGTGAGCACTTCAGTTTGTTTTCTCAGCAGAGGTGGGGTGGCTGGACCGGTGGCCAAAGCCACTTGTAAATAATCCAGCTCTTCCCTGATTGTTTAAGAGGAGGCAGCTGCTTGTATAGGCTGGGAAATGTAGGTGGGTACTACCCTTACTTCAGCCATGCTGCCTTTGAACTGACCAGGAAATTGGCTATTTTAAAAGGCCTTAAAGTCTCCTGACCAGAACCCCTGAGTTTGCCACGCTGTTTGAATTTTAATGGCCGTTTTGGTGGTAATTAGAGAAGAGCAGGTGTGTAGCACCATTTGGCAACCTATAGCTGTGAGCTGTTCTTGAGCATTGATTTGTGTCGCATTGAGGTTGTGCTTGAACTCAGAATGTGGCAGGGATGTGCGCTTTCCCCTTGCGAAGTCATCTGTTCTGCGCATAGTTGTGTGACAGGTGACAGGAGGAGGATATTTATCTCCGGCTTAATGCAAGTTCCACCTAAATAAAAGCTCTCCGTGTTGCTCAAGAAGCTCATACGAAGTTTGCTGGCAGAGGCTGACTCAGGAGATATGGTAATACAGATATTTGCAGTTTCTAGACACATACCATTACCCCTTATTCCTCGTGAGGCTTGTTAACAAGCTGTATCATCCAAGTAGTAAGTAGCTGTTGTGCACTTTGCATCTGTCTTTCACCAAAAGCTCGCAGTCCCAACTCACAGGACCAGTGTAATCCATGGTTGCAGCAAACAGATTTTATGTAAACTGCTTAAATGCTATTGAAACAAAATCATCCTGACCAGATTTAATAATAACGTATTGCTTAGAACTCTTACAGTGCCTTTCATTTGAGCTTCTCAAAGTTGTTTACAAGCAATTAATTAAAGCCTCCAACTCTCTGTTACATAGGTATAGTGATACCAATTCCCATTCTTCCAGCAGAGAGAGATTTTGAGCAGACATTTTCAGGTTTGCACTCAAAGCAGGCGGTTTACCTGTCAAAACCTGAGTTTAGGTGTTTATATCCCCTGGGCTTGAGAAACTCTGGACTTTTCTCAAGAGATCTCATAATCTTACACTAAAGGTCTAAATATTTGACATGCTGAGATTGTCTTGTGTATAAACTGGTACTGTTGTGCTTTGTGCTCAATATTTCACTTCATTACCACAAGAACAGATCTTCCGTTCAATAAACTTGGTTGATAGTTTCTGCTCAGAGTGCAAGCAACTCATCTCATGGCTTTGCAGGACCCTGCTTTACAGGACTTGGAGAGCAATTTTATCATACAGCAAAAGCTGGTGGAAGCTGCAAAGAAACTTGCCAGTGAGCCAGACCTCTGCAAGAATGTGAAGAAGAAAAGAAAGCAAGAGTACGCTGATGCTGTAAAAAAGCTGCAAGAGATAGAAAATTCCATAAATGAATACAGAATCAAGTGCGGCAAAAAACCAACCCAGAAATCGACTCTTACGCTACCAGGTAAACAAGAGAATTCCCCATGTTCTGATGAAAACGGGATTAAAAATACAGTAGTTGGCTCATTTACAAGTTCTTTTTATATCTTTACATCTATGGGTTTTATCTTCTGCAAAGTAGTTAAGTAAGAAAAAAAGAGAAGCAATTACAGCATCTGATATGCTAAGTGCAGTGCTTATAGGGTAAGGGTAGGATAAGATGCAGTTCTAGGAGCAAGTGCAGACACGTTCCAGTACCGGTATGGGCTGAAGGTCCTGTACACAGAAGGTTCTGGCAAGAGCATCTCAGCTGAAACTGGTGTGTGGTGTCTGAATTCAGTGTGTTGAGTGCAGTTGTATGTCTAAGCTGCCACATGCAAGATCTCTCTCCTTTCCCTTCTGCAATGCTTCACTTCTAGCAAGAGTAGACCATGTGAATTTTTTCTATAGGATTGAGGAAATAAAGATCAAAAGACTTTGTTCCTTGATTAAAAATCACAGATTTCCAGGAAGAGATAAATTAAGTTCAAGAGTTTATGAATGCAAATAGTGGCAAGCAGATTTTTGACTGAATGTATTTGCCAGTAATGAGCGCAGTGAAAGCAGATCCCTTTGGCCCCTTCATTCTGAAAGTGTGATTTCCCTAAGGAAGGTGAGATTCTTGCTGCTTCATAGGATAAAAGCATGGAAAATTTGCTAGCATCTCAAACTGAAGGAGTTTGGGAGTAGTAAAAGCTCATAGGTGTTGCAGGCGCATCTAGTTTCTATAGGGATTAACAGGTTTAGGACATGTCTTGCTCTCTCTGTAGAGAATATATGTGGGTAGTTGTTAATGTTTAATTGATTTCTCCTTCCCCCCTCCCGCATTTGTCCCAGAGGAAATGCTGTTTTGTGAGGTTAATGGTTTTTTTTTTCCAGGAATTACAAAGTAGGAAAGACAAATGCCAGATTTTTCTGCTGTTTATATTGAATAGGCTCTTACTGACCCTTGAGATGAGACCTCTTGCCAACTTGTGTTTTCCCTGGAGGAGACCCTTCTCCTGCATACTGCCAGGTTTATGTTGGAGAAGCCTTTGCTGTGTCCCATTCCCATTGAGAGATTGTGCTGGATTCTTACGCAGCAGCACTGAGCTATCTGTCATCACAGAGTGCTTATTCTGAAAGGTTAATGATCACTATTTAATGTGGTCCAGCTAGTTCCTGATTGACAGAGATGAGGGAAAACATCTGGTTTTTACAGTCTCTCGCTCACCAATCTGGATACTAATTGTGGGAGATCCTGTATTACGTGGGACATGTGATGTGTAGTAAAAACCAGGAAGCTACTGAAGGCAGTGCTCAGTCGCTTGTTTGTTGCAGGCAGGTTTTTGTCCTGTTGTGCAAACAAGAAACTTGGGAGTTGGTCCTTACACATTTAGCCCATCATTTTGCAACATTTGGGACTTGACATCCATGTTTGTTGTCTGAGGAGGGAAACACAGCCAGAAAAGAATAGACTCCCTGTCTTGGAAGGTCTCCCTGCAGGTAGGGACTGCAAGACAGCAAATGCTTAGGTAGCATAGGTTAGCTGCATTCCCTTCCAGTTCCTGACTCTTGCACTGCAGTATTTGTTTACCTGAAGGAGAACTCTGCTTTAATAATTGATTTTAAGTGTGAAGTTTTCACCAGAGCTGACTGTCAGAGTTTCAGAAGGCTGAGCAGTGATGAGTCACTTGTATCCGTAAATCTGGGGAGTGACTTGTTTTAAATAACATGGTAACTAGTAACACTGATTTATTGAATCAAACCATAGCCATTCTCATCCCAGGCCCCAAGCAATGGGAAGTGAAGGACATACTGGACTATCTCCTGCTTCTCATGTTCTACTCTCCCTTTCCTTTGCATCCTCTGTAGTCCAGAGCTGCTTCCCTTTTTGCAGGCAATCGCTCAGATTTGGGATTTGAATGCAGACGTCCCCTCTATGTCAGCACTGCAGACCCCATAGGAATCCCCCAGTGTAGATTTAGACTGTTGGACTTTTTTTACCTCCTCGCAGTGGGCCCAGTTCCATATCTCATGGCCACGTGGCCAAATTCACATGAATAAACTCCCCTGAAGGTTTTTTTCCCAGTGTCAGATTGCAGGCAGAGCTGCAGCCCATCCACAGTGGTCTGACAAGTCCCCTCAGGGCAGGGACCAGCGCTGATGTTTTGCTGCTCTTGAAAACCTGCTTTATTTACCAGATTCCTGTAACCAGACCTTTCGTCTAAGCAAAGCGTGACATCAGGAGAGTAGCATACATTGCGTGTGCTCTGATGGAGGAAGCAGGTGTCATACACAAAGTAGCTGCTACTGTCTTATTTCTTGCTTCCTTTCCCGCATGCATGGAGGTCCATGTAGACTCTTTATCCCACCAGTGCTGTGTCTTGCCAGAAACAGCCTAGGAACAGATTTTTTTCTTCGGGTTAATTATCTCTAGTGCTGCTTTTTATTACCAGCCTAATTTGTCTGCTGCTCTGTTCTAAACCTGAGCAAGGACAGGCTGTTTCTGAGCAAGTGGTAGTGTGTTATACGAAGGTGAGAGGCCAGGCTGGTGCAGTAAAGCTCTGTGAATAAATAGCAATGTAAAAGAAACACAGGAAATGTGTAATGTCCGTACAACAGTTACTGCACTCTATGTTGCTGGAATTTGCAGTAACTTGTTAGAAATCAGTGGGATTATTCTGGTTTGGTATTAATTCAATTGAAACAGACTTTGTATGCTGATGAAACATTCGGAAGTGAGTGCCAAATTTCGGAAGGCATTTCATACCTACGTGGTGGGATTTCAGGTGTACCTAGAGGAGGTTAGGTGCTAGCAGCCAAGATACCTACATGTCTGTGTAGGCTCCTGACTGCTAATGAAGCACAGAAACACCCTGTGAGATCTGCTGGAAGTAGGGTGGAAAACACCTTTGTAATCTTGGCCTGATTCCTGCTGCAACTGAAGAAGAAAGACCTCCTTTGATAATTACATAGGCAGCTTGCTGAGCTGCAGTGAATACAACTGTGTTGTGATATGCTCTAAAGCAGGACTGTGTTCAGGCTGTTAAGAGCTAAAGCATAGAGATTGAAGAGTTATAAATAACATCTGGCTCTGAAGCTATAGAAAATAGACTATATGGGGTACATGGAAATTGATGTCAGGTCTCCTATGCTTAAAGTGCTTGTTTTCATTCACAGATGATATAATTCCATCTGAGAGCAGCTCCCTGTCCGATACCACCACCTATGATGATGGTATGACGCTTATCCTTTTCTGCCTATGTTCAGAGACACTCCTTTGACTTCATGTCCTTTTGTGTGCTGTTTTGATGGCTTTCAGTGGCAAAACACTTCATAACAAAAGGAAAAAGACCTTAATCAGGAATGACTTTCTTCATAATGCATGAGTTATTGAAAGTTTCTGCTCTGTGAGCTGATCTGAGTCATCTCTAGAGAAGGCGGTTGGTTTTTTAATGTGATCAGCCTGCAAGCTGAGGCCACTGGGTATGTCAAACACTTCATCCCTAGGACCTGGCCAGAGGTGGATGAGCAGCGGGGAGGATTTGCCCAGCCCTTCTGTCCTCACAGCTACTATAAAACTTAACAGAAAGCAGAACAGTCACTGATATTAATGATCTGTTTACGTTTGTTACCTGGTGAGCTTGCGTCTTGCATGGGTATAGTGTTTGCTCAGCTTACTCATTTCATACACACACCCAGGGACACACATATTCACGCCCTGTTCCACAAGGTGGAAAGGACTTGGCTTGCCTCTCCCTTAAACTGAATAATGATCATTTGGGGACAAGCATTATCTAAATTATTACTCACTTTTCACTTAGGGCTTGATTCCCATCTCAGTTTGTCCCAGTTTCAGACTTGTACAACCGATCTGGTGCTTTAAAATGGAGCTACAGCTAATTCCTGCTTGTACAAGTAGAAGTAGAGCCGGGGCTCTGGCTTGTGAACGTGTTCTCTGTGATGCTTCTCCTGCATTTGTATGTGTTAGGTGGAGTTTCCTGTTGGCTCTCATGGGACCTGGATTATGCCATAAGCAAAGCGAGAACAAGGATCAGACTAGCATCTTCCCAACTGCCTTCAGCTAAATGTGTCTGTCAGTTCTTTGCTCATTCAGTCGCTTTTGAAGTTAGTTCCTTTCAGGTTGTATTTCAAAACTAATTCTTTCAATGTCATTTCCACGTAAAGAGCTGCAAGGTGAGGGAGAGGAACTGCCTTTGCAGAGACCGAGTTTGCCTGCTTGGCTCTGGGTAGGATTTCAAGGCTTCAAACAGGTGTTTTCCCAAGGAAGTTCTATATGTGATCTGGCACAGCCCCAAGTTGGGTGTAATCTCCATTGGAGTCAGTGGTGCTGAGATCTGTATGAGTCTCCACAGTGTCCTGTCCATGTGGAGGAGAGCTCAGTGCAGGCAGGAGAGCCTTTCTAAAGTCACTACTTCTCTTATCTTTGCTAACAGAATGCATATTCACTTCCAGCAGTCAGCGAATCACTTCCTGTGGCAGCACAGAGACCCAGCTCAGCACAGCTTTCTCCAAGGCTTCCTCCACCAAAGTCCCTTGGGGTGGAGAGAATTCATCTCAGGAAGTCATCCGTAAATGAGCAGCTCTTGGAAACCAGACATTCCAGGTAGGGCACATCTCACTGCTGCTGTGCTCTCTGCCTTGCTGGCATCAGCTCTTTCTTTCTTCTGCCACACTCCTGGTACTGCAGGCACTCCAGTGGAGCTTCCACACTCCTCTGGGATTACAGGATTTGGTGATGGGAGCTAAATTTCCTGTTTAGTAACAAAAGTGTGTATAAGTAGTTGTCATGGTCTCTGAAACGGTAGAGTAGTGTAATCTTTGTGAAGAGATTTGAGGTGAGAAATTCAATAGCAAGTGCTGTACTTCAAGAAGTGCTCGTGCCTACCGGTACTGTCACCCTTTGTCTCTGTTTCTGTGGTTCATTTTCAGTATTAAATGACTTGTAGTTTTCCTGATGATTGAGCTTAACAGCTTCAGATAGCACCAAACCATACCCATGCTTGTTCTCAGTGTAAGGATTCCCACTGATACTGCTGTTTCTCAGACTGTCTCTTGCATGGCAGGCTGTTGAAGGCATGCTTTAAAAATGCGTTGAAGTTTTGGGCAATGTCATGTCCTTGCACTTTTCTTGTCTGTCCCTCAAGATAAGCAGAGCATACTTCCGCGTGAAGTTCACAAGTTGAATTATAGCCATATGTAACCATTTAGCTGTGATGTGCTTCATTTTAAGACTCAGTTCCTTTGCTTCTCTAGCTGCTCTGCCTCTTCTATTCCATTCTTCTATCCTTTGGCAGCAGCTTATCCTACCGGTCACATTGAGATCTCCCTTGAAGGGGTTGAATTTTTCTTCCTGTTTAACAGTTCTGGTTTTTATGGAGAAGCACGTGCAGTTATGCCCTTCACTTTGTTCCTTCAAGACTTTGGGTGCACATATTCTGTGTGCTGTGAGTTGCGTGGTGTTTAACATAACTGGAATTGTTCTCTTTGTTACAGGGACCTGCTTTCGACTCACAGCAGCCCTTACCGAACTCTGGACCGGCCACCCCAGCCCCGTGGGGGGAGAAGCATGCCTACCACCCCTGTGCTCACACACAATGCCTACAGTAGTAGCCACTTACAGTAAGGGGGCTTTGTTCTAAGTGTGATGTCTGTCTTAGGCAGCAGAAGAATAAAAGAAAATGAGCAAAGGGCTCATAGAGCTTTCCCTGCAGTAGGGTCAGGCTCTCAAATGTCTTTTCTGGACATTGGAAGCACAAGATTAATGCCAGTCAGCATGTTCTGGTGCAGTCCTGCACCAGCTTTGTTGTGATGTGTTTATGTGAGCACAAACCCTGCCTGTGGAAGCTGCATATACAAATGGATGTCTGCAAAATTAGGAGTGAGATGGAAGCTGGTACACAAATACTGCTGTTCTGGGTTCAGCAGTAGCAGTCATTTTTCTCCTTAGTAGCTGATGCAGTGCTGTGTTTTTGACTTTCAGCCTGGGAACACTTGTGTTTTCAGTTGCTGCTCAGTAATGGTTAGTCTGACCAAGGACTTTCTGAGTCTCATGCCAGGGAGGAGGGGAAGCTGGGAGGAAGCAGAAACAGGGCACCTAACCCAAACTAACCAAAGAGGTATTCCATACCACAGCACATCATGCCCAGGATGTAAACTGCGGGCAGTTACCCAGAAGGGTTCAATCACTGCTCGGTTGGGCTGGGTATCAGTCAGCGGGTGGTGAGTGGTTGTATTCTCTTCCCTTGTTATTTCCCTTCTCATTATTGTTATTGGTGGTAGCAGCAGTGGTTTGTGTTATACCTTAGTTACTGGACTGTTCTTATCTCAACCCAGGGGAGATACCCATTCTTTCGATTCTCTTCCCTATCCCTCTGGGAGCTGGGGGGAAGAAAGAAAGGGGAGTGAGTGAGCAAACTGCGTGAGCTGGGCTTAAACCATGATATGTATAAACCCACAGACAGAATAATAATGACATGTGAGGTCAGGTGGATAAAGTGAGCAGTGAAACTGAGAACAGTGCTGAACATTTAGATGGAAGAAAGGGAGGAAAGAAAAAGTATGGAGTGGTGGCTCATGCTCAGGTAAACAGTGATGGGATAAGGCAGATCACTGCACTGCTCCAGAGATGTTTCTGCACAGGCAGCATCTCTAAGTGATACTATGAATGCTTCTCTTGTTACCAACACATGGATTTCTGCTTGACAAGGACATTCGGCATCAGAGTTTAAATGAAACGGAGTCCTGCTCTTTCCATGGAAATCTCTCATGCCTATCAGATTAATGGAAGGCACATTGTGCTTTGCATAAAAGTAAGCAAAATAAGGATGCTGCAAAGGTAATGGGTTACCTTTTCCAGACTAAAAATCCAATATGCTTTCTTCATGGACCCCCTTCCTACTCTCTTCTTCAGCAGAGAGACACCCTGTCCTGCATACAGTGTTTGTTTCAATAGACTGGACCCTATGGAGAATCTTACTCCTGGATAAAACCATCATAAAAAGGATCTTAGAATGGTTTGGGTTGGAAAGGACCTTAAGATTGTCTAGTTCCAATGCCCTGCCATGAGCAGGGATGCCTGACTCTAGACTATGTCACCCAAGGCTCTGTCCAACCTGGCAAAAGTCAAAAACACAGCGCTGTGCCAGCTACTAAGAAGGAGAAAAAATGACTGCTACTGCTGAACCCAAGACAGCTGCCTATCTAATCATGAATGAATATAGGAGAAGGGTCACTTCCCTGTAAATAGGCAGCCACAGGGTGTTTTAATAAGTAATGCTTGTTCAAAAGGCTTCTGTAAAACACTTGTAAGATAGCCAGAATTTATTTTACATTTCCATTGTAACCTCATTTTCTAAGCCAACGAGGCTTATAAAATTGTGCTGTCACCTAGTGGTCTCCCCACAAAAACTTATTCATGAGCTGACAGATGTCTGTTGTGAATTACATGCTTACAAGCCTCCTAAAAAAGTGTCCAGATAAAGCAGAGAGATCCCTTACTATGGGAAGAGAGCCCCAACGTGAGTTCACCCATATTGTTAGACAGCTGAGAATCCGTGCTGGGGAAGGAGAGATGATATAAATCTTAGAATGTTATCAAGAGCTCATGGTTTATTTGGCTGGCGTAATGCACCATGAGAGACAGAGCCACAGGAAGCCCATCTTCCAGTGTTCTGCTTCTGGCTCAGTTACTTGTGTAAACTTTACCTACTTAAAAAACTGAGAGGGCCCTCCTGTAAATCACTGCAAAGTGTGAGTTCATGAGCTTTGCTGTGTGTATTGCTGTCACAGATTAACCTTGCTCACCATGAGAGTTTTATATGCGAGATCTCCTACTATTGTAGTAAATCTACAATTCAGCCAAGCTGAATTTCTTGCAGTGCAGTCACTTTCTGTAGAAAGATAAGACTGGGTTTGTATTGTGCTGTGACTGGGGAGGCAGCACGCCTGACCTGCGTGCTCTGTGAAACTGTGTGTGATTACCTTTAACCAACAGACATCTGTGTTGTTTCAGGCCAGATGCTTCCCCACACCACTGCCGGCAGCGCAGCGGAAGTTTGGAATCCCAGACCCACCTGCTGTCCAAGTCTCCTGCTGAAAAGGCAGCCTTCACCCTCTCAAAGTCCCAGCGAAGCAGCAGCACAGAGATCCTTGATGATGGCTCATCCTACACGAGCCAGTCGAGTGCAGAGTATTACTGCGTGACACCTACTCCCAAACCGTATTATACTACTCAGACACTTGATAACAGGACCCGGGGTCGAAGACGATCAAAGAAACAAAACATTTCTGCTGCAAATTCAGGAAGTATGCCAAACCTTACCCATAAGGAGGTCCGCAATGGCGTCTACCACAAAAGTCAGGAGCAGCCTTCCTCCAGTTACTATATTTCTGGATACTCCCCATACACTGAATCTGACGTTTATTACAATGGAGGATATGTTTATGAGAGTGACACGGAGGGACAGTACAGTGTCAATCCTTCCTATCGCTCATCAGCACATTACGGATACGACCATTACAGGGAATTCAGGTCCTACCACGAGGATGAAGTGGACAGAGTGCCGCACAACCCATATGCAACCCTGAGGCTTCCAAGGAAGCAAGTTGCTAAAACGGAGCATATAACCAAAAACATTCACAAGGCCTTAGTAGCAGAGCATCTCCGTGGTTGGTACCAACGTGCCTCCAGTCAAAAGGAACAGGGTCATAGCCTGCAGGCAGGCTTTGAGTCTGACAGAGGATCTCAGAGGAGTTTGGGCTTTGCTGGTCTGCAGGTTCCATGTTCTCCTAGCAGTCGGGTGTCATCTTTCTCTTCAGGTAATGTCTGGTTTCTTCTGTGCTGAGTGTTTTTCTAAGTCTCCGTTGTGTATCAGATCCTGTCCCCCTCTGCTGCCTTGATGAAGTCAGAATAGAAGCAAGGCTAGAGCTCTGTCCTGAAAGGTAGATGAGGAGCTGAATAGGGTCTTGTTCTGTGCTTGTGAAGAAAGACTTGCTGGTTGGTGAAACTGCCTTTGACTCTTTATAAGGGCAGTAGTCCAAAGAAGCACAAAGAGCCATATGTGTTTCAAACAAGCTTGTTTACCAACTAGAAGCAATATGCAAAACTTCATGCTATGTAAACGCAGTTGCCATGCTGGCTTCTGAAATACAGTACCGTGAGCATCACTGAGTTGGTCAGAAAGTCTTTTAAAAGAGATTCCCTAGCTCCAAAGTACCACTTGTGGCATAGCGCTTGTCTCTCTGTACGGCTTGTAAATCAGAATCACTGAATAGTTTGGGTAGGAAGGGACCTTGAAGACGTTCCAGTTCCATCCCCTTGCCACAGAAGCATATATTTTGTTTGCATTGTCTGCTTGTGTGTCCTGCGGAAACCCATAGAGATTGCTCATGAGAATTGTTGCTGGAGAAAGATCTGATTTGCTGCAATTGTTTGGGGTTTATTTTAATTCCAGGATCTTCTGCAAACACTGCTGGGAACTGGCGAAACCCACTTGCACTGGGACTTTCGGACTATGATACACTGTCTCATTCCTCTTATGCCAGCTGTTACGGTAATGTCTATGGCAACCTTCCTTTGCAGAGCAGGTGAGTGGAGTGTATCAGGATTTTGTGCCTTTCCTCATGCATTTCACAGGCTGTTAAAACTTCTGAGGAAATCAGCTCGATTTCCAAGGGTAATTATAAAATTGACTTTGTGAGAGCAACTCTGCTGTATGCGGATGTAGCGTACTCTGTGTGGAGTAGCTGTACCACCAGGGAGGTAGCCCTATTGAAGGATAAACTCATTCATTGTACAGTCTTTCCTTTGCCTCATTCTGGATCGTTGAAGACCTTGCACTCTCAGGTAGCTGTGATGTTCGGAGTAGTGTTAGATACAGAGCACCCTCTGACCCCCAGTCCCTCTTGTCCTATGTGGCAAGAGGTCCCCATCACTGATGCAGTCCTATTGTAGTGCCCGTGCTGATAAACCTTCATTAAAACAAGGAAAGGAAAGCACTCTTTCAACCTCATGTTTGAGTGCTGGTGTTCAAAGGCACTGCCATATGTCTCTTGGCAGAGTTTACCCCAGAACCCAGGCAGGATGCACTGCTGCTTGCAGGGCCATGCTGCTCATGGGGGCTCTCCTGAGGGCAACAGGGAGCCCAAGGTCTGCTCTGTTCTCACAAATTCCTGCAGTTCTCTTGCTGCTTCTACTTAGCATTTTTTGGTCTCTTCTTCTTCACTGTCATACACTGATTAATACTAGTGAGGACAGAGACCTCCTGCCCAGGGGAATGGCTCTGCCCCCATAAATGCCATCACATTAAGTAAACTTGAGTGTACCCAGCCATAGTAAGTACCCCACCTGTTTGCCTCCTGCTTTGTAGTTTGTGCTTGCTGCCAGGCTTTGTGTGAAAGTACTCAAATTCTGATTTTGGTTGTTTTAAAAGAAATGAAAGTGTAAGTAAAAGATGGAAAAGGTTCTGCTGGATCTAAGCTAAATGCCAGGGGCTTTTTTTATTGCAGTGATTTAAAAGATCTACACCAAATGCAGTTTCTACTAATTTCTTAATTTCCTACAATTGGGCTTTGAAAACTCTGCTTATTTTGGCAGCTTTGTCTAAATGAGGTTTATTAGGTATTAATTTTTCCATATTTTGAATCACTTATCTGATCATTCATCTGTTTTATTCTCTGTTACAATGTGATTATGGCAAACGAGCAATTAATGCGCCCTACAATCTTGACAATTCTGAGCAGCTGAGAGTCTGTTGCACACAATTTCACTAATTACAGCACAAAAACTGGGTTTGTGTTTGGATCCAAGTTACACTGGGGGTGGATTTGCAGTAACCAGCATTAACATTAAACCCAAGGGAGTTGTGCAGCACTCAGGCATGTAGGGAAGATCCTCAGGTCTCACTGATCCATGGTACTGTGTCTCTTCCAGAGCGTATGCAGAGACAAGCCAGCTGGGTGGTGATGAGGAGAGCCAGTTGGAAGAAGACTTGCACAGCAACGAGCAGAGGTTATTCTGGCACGAGGACTCAAAGCCTGGGACGCTCGTGTAGCCTGCCTGCAGCCCCACACTCGTACCCTTGTGTGCCTTGCACAACATGCTGTGACACCAGGGCAGATCTTGGATGGGACTTCCAAATGAAACAGAAAACCAAAAGGAAGCAGGCTGTTTACTGGGAAAGAGTAAATTCAGCATTAAGAGGGACTTGTAGCAAAATGACAAAGTCTTACCATGAATGGCTTTTCTTTTTGAATCCAGGTAGCCTACACAAGCAAGGGCAAGCCACAGTTTGATCTTTGACTAGATGCAGCACTTGGTTGAAGTATTTATACTTAGCAAGCACTTTTTGGGAAGATTGTTGAAGGCAAACCTCAGAGAAAAAAAAAATACACAAAACAAATGTGAAAAGGAGACTCTTATGGAAAAAACAGGAATTCTATGAGCACAATTCTGATGTCCGAAAGAAGAGGAAGAAACGTATTCTGCCATGGCTTATGATAACCTGGAAGGACTTTCATAAGCTTATGAAGGATAGATGCTGTGTGTGTGAGTGAGGCAAAGGGTGACTCAATCAGTATTGGAAAACTACTTGAAGGAAGGCTGGGTTCTTTTTTGTTTGTAATTGTTATGGAGGTTTGAATGAGTATATCCATTTTTTGGGGTGTTGTTAAGAGTGTTTGTTAGCACCACAAGCAAGTTCTGGGAAAAAAGGATTTGCTGACACAACATGTCGTGTAAAACAATAGGCTGTTGTGGATTTTGGCAACAGAAGCAGTAAACTTTGACCTCTCTTCTCCATGATAAGGTGTAAGTAATAACCTCCCATCTACTGACCTTTCCATGGTACAACTTCACTGTGTAAGGAGTAGGCAAATTCTCACAGTGGCTGCACAATGACCCTCTGTTTATCAGGTGACAGCAACGTTTTGCTCTGCCACAAGTGAATGGAGGATCCATAACATTCACATGGTGAACAGTTTGATTGTAACGGCCAGTATTTGAAGGTGGATGCAAACACAAACCGGCCAAGTGGGTGCCTTAAAATGAGGGGCATTAGGATTGTACCGCAAGTCATCTGAACTGCCAGGTGCATTGCAGTCACTAAGTGACAGAGCAGCATTCCCACAAAGCCATTTGTGTAGGAAGAAAAAGTGCGGCTGCAGTCTTGATCTAAGAGGAATAAACCTACCTCATCTGTAGGAACAAATTGGCATGGGTTCTCTTCCGTGATTTCCAGCGGCTCGTTTGCATAGGGTGAATTCTCTCTCGTTTCTCAGCTGTACTGTGCTTCAGGATTCCACAAATGGTGCTCTTTTCTTTTATACAAAGGATTAGTTACTCCTTGTGCATATTGTGAATAGAGAAGTTTCTGATAAACTTTTTTGACATTTTTTACCAATATTCCAGAGCATGTAATATATACAGAAAGGACACACTTGTTAAGCTGGTACTTAGTCGTTTGTATTATTAGAGTTGCCATTCGGAATTAAAGGAGCAAAAAAAAAAAACCAACCCCAAAATAAAAATAACTTATTTCCTTGGTTTTGCATATTTGTATAGCCTTCTAGAGATGCAAGAGCTCTTTTTTGCTTATTCTTTTACTACTTCTGAATTTTTTAGACCTATTATTTTGTATAGGTCAATAAACTGAAAAGTGTGCTACCAAAACCACTTCAGCATTCCTCCTGTTTCTACTTGAGCGCTTGGAAAAGTGCAGGGTGTGTTATCTCAGGGCTTTCAGGGAGGGTAAATCACCGCAGTCTGATTCATTTTGGCCTGCAGACTTCGGCTGGGTTCAGTTGTTTTGACTGCTGGAAGCTTGGCCCAGGGCAGTTCAGACCCTCACAAACACATCTGTAAGTGGATCTCTGATGAAGGGGAGGGAGGAGTGGGGCTTGGTGCCTTTGCAGGGTCCTCACGTGTGTCTGGAGGGAGCTGGGGTCATTCGGCATCACTGCAGGGAGGTCAGTATCCCTGGTTCCTGCTGCCCAGCCTCTGCCAGGCAATGATACACAGACCAAGGTGGCCTCGTGCACCTGGATGTAGCTCTTCCTAGATGTACAAGTGCCTTTGCACCCTGGTCACCAAGCAGTTGGGTTTATTCAGTCTCATTCTCACCTCCTCAGTTATTTGTCGTTCCCTACTTTTTGTGCCGTCCGTACGCTTCACCACCACTGAATTTTATGCTTATGTCCAAGTTGCGGGTGAAAATAGTTGTTAACAAGAACTTGCCCACTGAAAATACCCCTGCGTTGTCATACTTTTCCATTTCTCCATGTTTATCTGTTCTCAAATTCCTTGTTCATTGAATCATGCTTGCTGCTGTTACAGAACATCAGTGTTGTGAGCAGGAGTTTCAGTGGTACAAAGTCCAATACCTTACCCAGAACTCACAGTATTGGTGCAGGTTGGTGGTTATTTATTATCACTCTCAAAGCTTTTAATTTAAGAAAGGAAACGAGGTGTGTAACAAGGTCTGTGCCCCGTTAAAAGCATTGTTTGCATTCCTTAGTGCTGTAGCCATTGAGTTTTGTATTGGCTTCTCTGTTTGTGGTCAGGATTTAGCTCAGCCCTAACACATCCGTGTTGGCACAATACTGGTACTCGGCCTTTCCTCCTGGCCTGCTCAGACAGGGCAGGACCATTCTGGATGATGATGTTGAGAAGATGGGAATTAGATGTGGGTTTGGGTTGAGGGCGATTTGCTGTATTTGGGAATAGTAACATAAAACCAGTTTAGAGCCTGGTAGAAGCTTCCAGTGAGAGAGCTGCAGAGGAGCTGGAAATGAAGGGCAGTACAGGGGCAGGTACAGCACTTGTAGCTCCACTTGTCCTTCTCTGCATGCCTTGTCCTCCAAGAGCTCTGCTCCTGGAGGCTGTTATGAAGTGAAGAAGGAGGCTCAGAAGACGAGAGAGTAAGAAGAAACAACTTAAGGAGTGGGTAGCAAAGTGCTGGGGTCAGCCTTTGGGAGCCCTAGGGAAGGAGAGGGCACAGCCTCCCAGTGGGACCTCCAGCGCATCACCACCAATGGAGCTGGTGATGCTGCACAGCCTCCGCAGCGCCCGGTTATTGCCGGTTGTTCCCCAGGATCCTTGTTTTTACCTTTTGCAGACATCCAGCTTACAGCATTGCATCTCTGGAGCAGTGCTCTGATGTGTGTACTACTGTTCCCAGAGACCAGGTCTGTATAATGAAGCTGGAGAGGTAACACAGAAGGACTTGTAACGATTACCGTATTTGTTCACAGCTGAAACACGAATTACCTGTGCTTCCTTTGGCTTCCTGCTGCATCCTCGCGTCCTTACCAGGGTCACTGGGGACCTCTAGTGACTGACCAGCGCCATTGACGGGAGGAGCGCTCCTGAAATCCTTCCTGCCCTTTCCGGCTTAAAGAAACGCTTGAAATTCACTTTTAGGACGATCCAGAGCAGAGCCAAGAGGTGAAAAGGTGAAAAAACCCACAATGTAAAACAGCCACAGACCCCCAGCGCTCAGTTTTACACATGTTTCTCTTTAGGAAGTGAAACATGCCAATGATGAGATGAATGGAGGGGAAATAAAACCCCACATAAAATGGAATGTAATGGAGCATTTCTGAGTGCTCTGTAGTTGACGGATGAAGAAAAAGCAGACCTTGCCAGGAATTCTTAAGGCACTAGGGCACTGTTCCTGGTGGTCTTACTGCTGCCTGCTTCTCTGTGGTTTTGAACAGAAATACCTGGAGATACGGGAACACAAACTCCCATGGGAACTGCCGTGAGCCCTAAGGGATGCTGGGCTCTGACATTCCTCTAGTGTGGGGACTGGAGAGGTCAGATATAAGGAAGAAGTTCTTTACTGTAAGGATGGTGAGGCATTGGAATGGGTTGCACAGGGAAGCTGTGAATGCTCCATCCCTGGCAGTGTTCAAGGTCGGGTTGGACATAGCCTTGGGTGGCATGGTTTAGTGGGAGGTATCCTTGCCCATGGTAGGGGATTGGAACTGAATGATCTTGAGGTCCTTTCCACCCCAAACCATTCTATGATTCTACGGAGCTCCCTTCCCTGAGCACAGCAAGTCTCTGAAGATCACAGACCTGCGTACACCCAGGTGAAACTTGTCATCCAGGGCGGCTCAACACCTGCAGTGACTCCTGCAGGTCCGAACCGGTTCAGCTCAAACATCAGCATCCCCACAGCAGGGTTTCCTACCGGGCTGCGCTGCTCCCGGCTGCACGAGAATCCCTCCCTGGCCCAGCGAGCCCCGGAGTGACTGCAGTAAATCCTATGCGGGCAGCAGCATCGCTCCCTCTCCCGGGGGTTAATGCCTCCCCTAAGAAGGTTTCTGCTTCCCGCGCTGTTCTCCCATCTCCTTTGTGCTCTCCTGACGTGTTTAAGAGATTTCTAAGGCAGAAAGCTGAGCGCTTCGGCTGTAGCAGAGCCTCGCACAAATAGGCACTAACTTCATTGTGTTTATCTAATGGTTATTAATTTAAGCCCAATTATCTGTTTTCCATGCAGTTTTCTTCACCCAGGGATCTTGTGGTAGGAGAAAAAAATCCATGTCCTTAGGAATGTTTTGTCTTGTTGGTTACAAAGCTTCCTGGAGTGATTTGCAGATTAGGTCTCACTTTTTGCAGCTGTTTGAGATAAATACAATGGGGGAGATCTTCTATGTGAAGACATAAACGGCTCTGTGTGCATTTCCTTATTGCACTGTGGTGGGCAGTGTCTCTCCCTACCGCATCCCCTTTTCTTGCCCTTGCTCTTGAGCTGAAGGCACCACTGCATGCAGAGCCTGGTGTTGTTCCTTGGACCGGTTGGGGATAATTTGGCTTTCCAGTCAAGGGAGACGATGAATGTGATGTTTGTGCTGAGCAGGGGAAGGGGATATACGGCTTAAATCTGGCAGCAGCCCATGTTTTCCCCACCCAACGTTGCCTTCATTAGACTTAGCATTTGTATTTATGCAGTTTGGGTGACTGTGCATAGGGGTGTTTGCTGTTTCACCAAGTGAGGAAAAGGACCTTCATCGTGGCAGGGCTGTGTGTGGTGTCCATTTGTGTTTTCAGGTATCAACCATGTGAGATGGGTTTGTGGCTGGTGGTTCCAGCAATGGTCTTTCCCCCACCGATGTATGATTGGGACTTTGGAAACTCCGATTGCTCTCTAAGTCTGAGCCCAGCATTGCGACCTACAGGTAGGACCTCCGGGTTGATCCCCACTGTAGGCCTGAGCAGAGGAAGAAGAGGCAATTGTACCTTTGCTGTATTGTCATCTACCCTCTTTCCCTCCTGTTTAGCTGTCTCCCGCCCCATCCTGTCACAAAGTGTCTAAGCACCCTTTTTGTGCCAGGGCAATGTATCTGCAATGCCTGGCTGAGCTTCCCAAAGACACTTGCTCCCATTCCCAGCATCACTGTGATGCCCATTCTACTAGCAACGCCCTGTCTGATGCACAGCCTCTTGCCTTGTCGGACAGGACCTTCCCCTCATAGCTGTTAGACACCGATTCAGGACTACATGGATCATCTGGCAGGACAGGATTTATCATCAAAGACACCCCGTGCTTTGACGCAGCAAGTCAAACCTGATGTGGTGTTTCCTCCTTGGAAGAAGGGATGGAGTGAGTCATGCCCAGGAGAACACAGATGTTGGGCCCTTCATGACAGAGGAGCAAGATCTTTAACCAGGAGGAAGTTCCTTGCCCTCCATCCCACTTTGTTATCCATGTCTGTCCTTCGTGAAGGGAATCACCATAAGTCCTTCAGCAAGTCTGACTGCAAAGGGATGTGCTGCACCTCCCAGGGCATCTCCTGCCTGTGTTAAGCACAGCAGGCATGAGTTTCATATTTAATATTTAGAATGCCATCAAAGAGCTGCAGATGGAGAAGAGTTTGCAGCCAACAGGGCTCATGGAGTAACCCTAGAAGAAACCCTTCCACCTGTTCCAGGCTGAGGTTAGGGAAGGACATACCCCGTGCATATGCAATGCAATCTCCATGTAGCCTTGCCCACCAGGCCATCATTGCCCACAGGCGTGTTTTTGTGGTAGGATGATACGAGGTGTGAGGCTGCAATAGGTCTGGATGTATAAAAGAAAGATACACCCCGTGTTTAGTGTGAAGGGTGATGTTGTTTCCTAGAATGACTCAGTTTCTTATCTGATCTGGCTTGTGCTGAATTCAGCGCTTCATATAAAAGTGGAGGTGGTTGCTTGTTCAAAAGGTTACGATGGTGTCTGTCACACCTTGAAGAGTCCAAGGCATTGATTTATTGCAGTTCTGATTTCATAGTGCTGCCATGTAACATCTGGAGGGAAAACAGAGATTTGGCTGAAAAGGGAGGGAAACTTTTAAATTCAATTCTAGCTACTGGTTTTACTGTGAGGCTTTTGTCTCTCCCGAGGCTCTGCTGTGCAAACCCAGAGTATAGATAAATTACAAGGGTTTTATGCAGACTGTATAGAGAATTAATATCTTCTTCGAGGGTCCGAACTTGCATTTCCGATGTGAAGTATTGAATCTGCAAGCCTGAGCTTGGGCCTGTCTTGGGCACAGATTTGGAATAATAAGCCCTCGGTTAATAACAATAATATTTGGGTAAATGTCCTCTGTAATGCCCATGGGTAACCTGTGATCAGCACTGTGTTTGCCCATGCTGCCTTGTGCCAACTAATACATTGGATTCACCCATGCTTTTCCCTGCAGGATTGCTTTAGACATACCAGTGGGGGGATCAGTATTCTGCCTTAGGCTAAAGTGTTCTCTCCTTAATTTGTCCTTAATTTCTTCTTAATGACCAAAGTCCCCTCCATGCTCCCCCTGTCTCCCTACACACGCCAATGTTTTGTTTCCTCTCTAATAAGGAATGTGGATGATGATAGGGGTGTTTTACTGTGTGGAGAAGACCCAGTGTAGTTGCAATTGGACTTCCCTGAAATTGGAAACTAAAAAATAATCACCATGTTCTTTTTTTGGGGACCAAATTAGAGGCATCCAGGTCTCACTGAAAGCTCTGCTTGCTCTTCTCAGAGACCTTGCTGCAGTGAGCACAGGGCTGAGGGGCTCATGCTCCCATCCTGCTGCTCCATCCCATCCCTGCTGCTTCACACGGGGCTTGGCTTTGTAGCTCCGTGTCAAGAGATTGGGCAAGCACCTCGAAAGTCAGATGTCCTTACTCTATTTAAGCACCAAACTTAATCTGATGTATTTATATCCCTAGCAGTTTGGAGGTATGGCGGGTGGGTTATTTTCCCAACATGATCCCTGGTGTTTTTCCCACAGGGTGTCTCTCTATGATTGCTTTCGTTACCTAGTGCTTGTTATTATTGTTGACCCTTTATAATCCCCATATTGCATTACAGTGCATTGCTGGACATGTTTGGTGTATGCTACTGTTTGCCAATTTTAGACTGCCCCATCAAACCTAGGAGTTTCTCAAAAGTGATGCAAGGTTATGTTACACAGGCACATTCTCCAGCTCCTTCCAGTTAATTAACCTTGGCACTTGGAAATGCCATGGATTGGCCATCAAGGGGAATAAATACATGGGTTTTATAAGCAGAAAAAATAAAGCTATCATTATAGAAATTTTTCCCATGCATTTGGCATCAGCATGTGTCCCATGCGTTAGATTAAAGATATGACACGTTTTAAGCACTTGAAGCATGGCTTGATGGCTTGCTTCATGTCAAATGGTGACACAGCAGTCAGCTTCTCTTGATATGAGTTAAAAAGTTGACAACCCTTCTGTTTTCGAGAGAAACAGGTGAAGTTTTGATGAAAATGAATAATAAGAGAAATCCATGAAGTGAAACAACCCTGCGCGAGAGCCTGTTGGGTTTCCTGCTAGAGTTCATCTGTACCTGCTTGAGAAACAGTAAGCAGTGAGTATGAATTGTTCATTCCTAAGGGCAGACCTTTCCTTCTGTCAGTTTGCTCCTAAAGTGCTTTATTTAGCACTTGTTACGTACCCTTTTAGCATGGTTTTTCAGCTGTGACCCATAGGGATCTCTCTGTGATCATTGTTCACATACCTCTTGTCTTCTGCTTATGGTTTGAGTATGGCTGCTGGCACAGCTCTCTGCTGTTTGGTAACAGAGCATCTCATGTAGCAGCTTATTAGTGCCAATATTCCTGAGCAAGTGTCTAATTGGTGTGAAAATAGCAAGTGGTACTGATGGAAGTGACTTTCCTGTCCTAATGAAGGTGGAGGAATGAGTGATTATTTTGGAAAGCTCCAAGGGGAATACCCACAAAAGTTATTGGGAAGAAAGTGGGAATTTTGCCTTGGAGAAGACTTCTCCATTCAGCAGTGAGTGTGTCCCCAGCCTGATGGTGTTGTTTGTTGCTGTAATGTGCCATTTCCAGTGTGCTGAAACACTAAGCAACATGTTAGAGAAGGAAGTGAATCCTGAACCTGAGGTAATTTATGGAGGGGAGACCTAAAGTAGGCAGAATGTGATACCCACCTTGGAAATCTGTGGGATTAGCACCTCTGTCACCAGGAGAGGTGCCACCAGGCAATCCTTCAGCTTTGCATCTGATGGAGTAGGCACTGCTCCAGCAATGTAGTATTTCCTCATCATGGTATTGTCAAGTGATATATTTCTAGTTAGAAGAAAACTTGCTTTTCAAACACCTGATGGTGTTCTCAGTACTCCTGTTTTCCTTCCCAAGTGAACTTTCATGGGCTTAACCCTACTTAACTTGGCAGATCTGACAAGACCAGGGCCCAAGATGGCCTGGCTGAAGACCATGGAAACACAGGAAGGTGGCCAGGGGCTTTATTTACCATCAAGAAATTAGCAAGAGATAAGTAACCACCAAATAGCCAGCTTCTGTGATCCAAACAGCATCGCCTGGGAGAATAACATACCAGCTACTGAAGAGCGCTGATTTATTTGATAACATCAGGAAACCATTTATGGACTCTATTATGGACTGCCGTCACTGGGGGTTAAATCTGCTAGATCAGATAGATTGATGTGTGGGTCTGCTGTTGTGCTTGCTACTGCTTAATATGAAATAAGGATGTCCCCTGAAATACCAAAGGGGCAAATGGAGCCAGTGCATTCTCGGCTTGGGTTTTTGCTATTTTTTCCTTCGCCGCATATTTCCTTCTTAAAGTTTTGCTCTCTTCCCTGCTGTGTGACAGCATTAATTAAATGAGGACCTTTGGATAATGGCTTTTTAATAGAGTTTAACAGGGCTTTGAACACCATGTTTCTTGTTACAAAACACAGCAGAGAGAGGCCATCGTCATGCAGAGACTATTTTGCTGCTGGCAGACTCCAGTGGAGCATGGTTGAAGCTGTAATGAGAAATATGGCTTACAAATTGGTGGGGCTTGGTTTCACAGCCTCTCCTCTGTGGTTCCTTTCCTATGAAAGATGCATTTGATTTGATACCCACTGCAAGAAATTATAAGAGGAAATCTTCCTGACACAATGACCAGTCCAAGCTGTGGTGTGCTGAAACTGCACCGTGGTGGAAAAATCACCTGTCCTGATACTCTGCTTTTACAAAGCAGCCATGAGCAGAGTGGAGATTTGGCTTTCTGCAGATAGGTAGATTTGGAAGCCAGTGAAATATTCTGAACAAAGAAGGAGGTACTTCTTAGGTGGAATGGATACTTAATGGAGAATGGCTTTCAGGTAATCTATAGTTGCATCAATTCTAAGAATATTAGTAAATCTTTGTAGTAACTTGTTCTGTAACACAATGGTAAAAAGCGGGGAAAAGATGAACCTGAGTTGAACTGTCAGGCAAGATCTCTTGACAGTGAAAATAACATCCATGGCAGAGGCAGACCACTCAAGAAACAGGGTACTGGCATTGCCTCTGGGCAGAGTGGATGGGAGCAGACCATGGATGTGCTGTGGGAAACCCCATGGGGAAAGCTGCCTAGGGACTGCCCAGGTTGGCTCAGAGGGCTAGTTCCCATCTCCACATGGACCCCTCTCCCAAGCACAAGGTGTGTGTTTCACTGACTGTTCACCCTTTTTCCACCCTGGAGGATTGTACCTTAACCAGGACCTGGTGTTGTCTGAATCCCACCAAAACCACCCACAACATTAAACCTGGCTAAAGGCAGTGAAGAGCCTGCATTCCTTTTTAAGATATCCAAGGCATTATGGACATAAAGACCTTGTGCTGATTCTTCCCACGGTGCAGGATTTCAGCTGCACACCTCACAGGTACCATTAATGTCATTCCAACTTCCCTTAGCAATCCAAGTGTGGGATGAGGCACTCAAAGGCATAGTGCCCCAGGAATCCTCTAGAAAATGGCCATCCCCTCCCTTACTCAATGGCGGACTCACCAGCTGCACTGAAATGTCAGAAGGGTTTGCACAGCTGACAGATTGCTGAAAATGGAGCATCGCCATAAACTCCCTTCATCCAGCCAAGTGCAGCTTAATATAGACTTAGCTGCACGGTCTGTCTCCCACACAGAGACCGAGAGCTGCCACAGCTCATGACCAAAGCATGAAGTTGATTTAACCAAATGAACTACTGCTAGTGAGGGGGAAAGGGAAATTAATCCTTTAAAATTGATCTTTCTCTTCAGGTTTAACAAGTAATAGAGGAAGGAGAGGAGAAGGAACATGTCTGCACTCAGGCAAAACTCTGATGATGAAGTGTGTACTGAGGACATCGATGAAGATGAAATCCTGGCAAACCTGTCCCCTGAGGAGCTAAAGGAACTGCAGTGTGAGATGGAAGTTATGGCCCCAGACCCTGAAGTCCCAACTGGGATGATACAGAGGGATCAGACAGAGAAACCTCCAACAGGGAGCTTTGACCACAGGTCCCTGGTTGACTACCTGTACTGGCAGAAGGCATCCAGACGCATGCTTGAGGATGAGAGAGTTCCCGTCACCCTCTTGCCCTCTGAGGTAACAAACAAAAATCACTAATATTTAGTATGTATCTGCTGTGGGATCTGGTTTATAGTTTTAATACATTAACCTGCCTCTGCTTCCCCCCTTATGGAAAGCACTGTACAAACTGAACTTAATCCTAAAAGCCTCAGTGATATCAGCATCCAGCTTGGGCTGGCAGCAGGATTAGTAATTTTTTAATTGCTTCTCATGAATATTCACTTAAGCTTTTTAATATGAGAAAATCCTAATTCTGTTTCAGTAAAGCAAACCACTGTGACATTGTCATAAAATCAAGTTTGGAGGATGTAGCTGCCTGTACGGAGCAGCACCATTCTGCTTTTCCGTAGAAGACTACGTTAATTATATGTATTAAACTAACTAATTGACAGAATTTAATGTCGTAATAGACAAAACTCTAGAACGGTGTATTTTAGCTCCATGACTTGGTTCAACCCTTTTCAACACTGTACTTAGATTTATTCTACGATCCCTATGACTTTGAAATAAAGTTCTAAGGTCACACTTAGAAGTTTTTCAGGATGAGGGCCCCACTTAAAAATAGGTTTATAGGATGGAAGCTTGGCCAGATGAAACGTATCCATCCTAAACCCAAGTGAATCCGAGGTAACTGATCTTAATATTTATTTTCTTTTCGATCACAAGCAGTTCTTCTATTGCACAACAGCACATCATGGACATCCCAGGGCAGGTTTCATGGGCTGTCTTTGGACAAGGTGGGAAATCTGAGGTTTTTTTCCCTCCTGCAACACTCTTTTACCCTCAAAGAGGGTACAACTCAGTTACCCTCAAAGAGACAATACTTCTTTAACACTTTTGGGGTTAAATCTGGATTTCGAGTGCAGAGCTGCATTTGCAACTGGTCAAGCAATCCCATACTAAACCCATCCACTGCTGCAGCAAGTAGGAACCACAGCCCTGAGGGCAGGAGTGACTTGTGACCATCTTGCCTGACTTCTAGTGAAGCACAAGCTGTGACACTGCCCTGCCTGTTGTGCAAATCTCTTAAAGAAATAACTTAATCTGTACCAGTGCTTTATTGGCATTTCTCAGTGATAGAGGAACCACATGCAAAAAGATGCTTAAAAAGAAATCTCCGCCAGGAGGATCTGTGGAGATATTTGCAACTGATGTTATTTTGATGCTGCAAACCCCATTGCCTTGCAGCAGCTGTGTGCAGAGTCCCGTTTCCTATCTCTGAGCTAATATTTTGCTTTGTGTGCAGTGACGTGCTTCCTTAGTTGTGATGCTCTGGCAGGTACTAGAGCAGGCGGCTTTGTTGTCTCACGTGCTGGATGACTCCACTGTCATTTACAATGTGCCCTCTTGGCTCCTCCTGGGGCTGAGCAAACAGTCAGCGGTTAACACTGATTTCCAGTGTTTTGTGGCATTTGAAATAAACTTTCTTATCAAGGCAACCATTAAAATTACACAAAATGCAGAAAGATACTTTAGATGAAAGACTCTTAACCCCCAGAAGGGTTCGAGGACCACCGTAATATACCATTAAATACATAGAGGATTTAATTGTCAGGATTTAATTTTATAGGCAAAGACGACAAACTGGTTTGCAACCACTTTAACAGCAATCATTTCTGTGTTCCCAAGCAAGCCGGACAGCCCTGACCTACAGGCAATGGCACATTTAGAGATTATTCTATAACATATGGACATAGAGGCATCTAAATCCAGCCTCTACGTGTTTGTTTGAGCAGAAAGCTAATGTATCAAAGCTGTGTTCAGCCATTTCAGCTGTGAGGTTTTGTCTCCCTAGAGAAGTGCTGCAGAAGAGGCGGAAGGAAAGGATGGAGGCAGCGGCAGGAGGGTGCCAGGAGCCGAGGGACAAGAGAGACATTACAAAAATGAGCACTTGTCCAATTCGGGAACAAAACCTGGGGAGATGAAGGATGGGAGTGATGTGGAGAGAGAGGAGGAGGAGGAGGATGAAGAAGAGGAGGAAGATGATGATGAAGAGGAGGAGGAGGAAGAGGGTGAAGAGGAAGATGAGACCGAATTGGAAACAAAGGAGACTCACACCAGTGAGAACAGTCACAGTAACCAGATAAGTAAGAAACCAGATACAGAATCAGGAGAAGGCACAGAAAAGCCAAGTGAAAAGAAGATCTCAAAATTAAACATCCCCCAAAAGTTAGCGCTGGATACCAGCTTCATGAAGATAAGTGCCAGGCCTTCAGGAAACCAAACCAATTTAGAAGAGAGTCTGGAGAAAGTCCGAAAAAACAACCCAGACATGAAAGAGCTCAACCTGAACAACATAGAAAACATCCCCAAAGAAATGCTGGTAGACTTTGTCAATGCCATGAAAAAGAATAAGAACATAAAAACATTCAGCTTGGCCAATGTGGGGGCCGATGACAATGTGGCTTTTGCACTGGCTAACATGCTGCGAGAGAACAGGAGCATCACCACACTGAACATCGACTCCAACTTCATCTCTGGCAAAGGGATCGTTGCCATCATGAGGTGCCTGCAGTACAACGAGACGCTGACGGAGCTCCGCTTTCACAACCAGAGGAGCATGCTGGGCCACCAGGCAGAAATGGAGATCGCCAGGCTGCTGAAAGCCAATGCCACCCTCCTCAAAATGGGGTATCACTTTGAGCTGCCAGGGCCCAGGATGGTGGTGACCAACTTGCTCAGCAGAAACCTGGACAAGCAGAGGCAAAAGAGGCAAGAAGAGCAAAGACAGCAGCAAATGAAAGAGCAGAGAGAGTTGATAGCAATGCTGGAAAATGGACTTGGGTTGCCTCCAGGGATGTGGGAGATGCTGGGGGGACCGCTGCCTCAGCTGAGGATGCAAGAACCCCCTCAAGCCCCGAAACCATCCAACCCCATGGCTATGTCTCTGAACAAAAGGCAGGAGAGCACGAGGCAGCCAGCCCCCGAGCAGCCACGCAGGGAGAATCCTGTTGAATTCAGAGTGGTCAAGCTGAAGAAGATTCAGCGCAAGCCTGCTGTGCCGGACTATGTGGAACCCACTGAGAAAACCAACCTCAAAGATGTCATCAAAACCCTTAAACCAGTGCCCAGGAGAAGGCCACCTCCCCTGGTGGAAATAACCCCAAGAGATCAGCTACTAAACGACATTCGTCAGAGCAACGTTGCTTATCTTAAACCGGTAAGTGCTTGGTGATGGAGGGAGTTGTGGTCACCCAGTGCACTCCAGAGCTGCTGTTTGACACGTTGGCCATTCAGTGGGGTGTGCAAGCTTAACTGTGCGCTGTGCATCATCATCCTTCTGCATCAGGCTGCCAATCCTGAGTGCAGGGGGTCGTTTCTCCTTGGTAGCACAAAGGTATGGCTTGTACAGAGAAATGACAGCAAGAGCCAAGGCTGCAGCCTTGCACATCCAAATCTGCATCCGTGAAGGTAAAAGAAAGGAGGTTTGGTCAGGAGGTAAAGAGAACCACAGAAGCTCACTGTTAACATACTAGTGATAGCCTATTAGATGTGACAGGCAAGTGCTGTTGTGAGATGTTTGTTTCAGGAGAGCATCAGGTATTATTTTTCATATTGGTCCATCCTTAGTTCCCCATAAATCCCGTGTTTCTCTTTCGAGTAGCACTACCATTTGTCCCATTTAATGATGGGTGAACAGAAACACTGGCAGCAATGTAATTTGCCAGCGATCACGCTCCTCCGGTGCTGCCGCAAACCAGATGAAGGCTGCAGGAAGGGTCTGTGGTGTAGCTGTGGTCTGTGACTGCCTTCATTTGATTTGGTTTAAATGAAACTAAAACCTTTTGTGTGAGGAGGGATTTAATATGTATTTTTGAAGTTATTTTCATTCTCTGGAGTTCCTTTCTCTAACAGTGATAATCACAAACCCTTGCTACAACATCTTTCCGCACGTTTGAGCCCTTTAGAACGTTAACAACAGCATAAGTAAAAGATGCTTTTTCTCAGCCGCCTGAACATGTAGCACATTTTTACAGTTGCCTAAAAACATTTTAGGTAAAATAGCCGATCCTCTAACATACTGTTTGCTGGCAAAAGGTACCAATTGTATCTGGAAAGGATCTGAGATCTAGCTTAGCCACACAGCTTGTGGATTTGCTCCTGCATGCCTCACCCAGGAGGTAGAGAGGAGTGTGTTATTTTAGTGACCCTCTGTTTAAATCAACTGCTAATAGATAAAAAGTTAGATCCATTAGCAGTGAAGATGCAGCAAGGTTGTAAGAAGAAAGTACCACAGGGTTTTTTTGTGTTTCAAGTAGATCTTTGCCACTCAAAGTGTTAGTAGTCGTAACTCAAGAGCAAATGTAAGCTCATGGCTTTGAGAATCCAAGTCCCTAACTGTGATAAGCTCATCTTGGTGATACTCCTGCTTGGATACCAAATTCATGGGCCACTTCTCCAAATGCTGGCCAACAGATTTAACCTTTTGCTTTTCTTAACTGTTGCCTTGTACTGTTATTAAAGGAATACTGAAAGCTGAGTGATGTATTTGCAGCCAGTGATGTTGATGCATCTGTTTGTGTTGCTAAGGCTAGAGGAAGAGGACAGAAAATCCTTTGCAATTAAAAGTGGTCAGTGGTACTTTGTAATTCATATTGTGTTTAATATGGACATTTTAATACAGTGGGACACATTCTGCTTTCATCTATACCTACACAGAAACAATTATCCCCTCAGTGATTCCAGAGAAAGTGGATTGTCCTGAAATTTCAGCAGGGGCAGGTCCTGCTGTGACCTCTGATGCTGGTCCAGGTTTAATGTGACCATTCTGCTGCCAAGCCAAGTTTTGGGGCTGTAGTTTTGCTGGCCAGCCCTGCAGCCAGGGCCTCTCCTCAGGGCACTTTGGGCCTTTCTAGGCCAGTCTAGATTTTGCATTTCAGTCCAATGTCTAAGCCAATAAGACCTGCTCTTGTTGTAAAGGTCATGGTTTCTTCAGGGACTGTAGCAATAGGACAAGTGGTAATGAGTTAAAACTTAAACAAGGGAAGTTTAGATTGTATGTAAGGAGGAAGTTCTTTATTGTAAGGGTGGTGAGGCACTGGAATGGGTTACCCAAGGAAGTTGTGAATGCTCCATCCCTGGCAGTGTTCAAGGCCAGGCTGGACAGAGCCTTGGGAGACGTGGTCTGGGATGAGGCATCCCTGTCCATGGCAGGGGATTGGAACCGGATGATCTTAAGGTCCTTTCCAATCCAAACCATTCTTTGATTTATCTGTGTGTGCCAGGGTGGTGTGTGTGATGGGAGGTTGGTCCTTCATGGCCACAAGATCTGCTGCTATTCCTCCCCTCAGGAAGATGGAGGATGATGGTACTGGTGCTCTGCTGGGCACAGCCCTCACTTTACACAGCAATGATTAAGCAACCGGCATGCTGCCATGTATGAAGGAGCAATAGTGAATGCCAGGTATGCCCCCCGAAATCCTCGGGAGGTTTCCATGAATGAGGGCTGTGGTGTTTGCGATGGAGGGATCAAATGATGCTCAATCCCAAATGGGCCAGAGAGCAACTGCTATCAGGGCCCATGGAAATGTAAAGCAATGGGCATGTTTGGGTTTGGATTTTGCTTGTTTGGTCATTTGTGGGGGTTGCTTTCTTTCTGGTCCCCTGTTATGGTGCCACATGGCTTGGATTTGGGGCATTAGGGTGTTATTCTCACCTGCCTGCGTGATGTCTGTAACTCCTTATTTGCCTCAATATCCTCATCTCAATCTCTAAAAAGGGATTTTACTGTTTAAGCAGAGCTGCATGTTTGATTGCTCTGTGGTGGGACACATCACTTGCAAATTGATTTACCAAGCATCAAGCACTGCAAATAGCAAGTGGGGAATTACAAACAGAAGAAATTCCCAACCAGACCTCCTTGGAGCTCCCAGCTGTTCTGTTTTGATCTTTTTACAGTTTCTGGAGGTTTCTGTTAAACTAATCTGCCTTGGGAAATGACTGATAAATTTCCTCCTCCTAATATTTACTGTCTTTGTCCAGGTGCCACTGCCAAAGCAGCTGGAATGAGAGACCAGATTGCCCTGAAGAAAACAAACTGGAATAAAGACTATTCAGGTTTTGCTTACAACTGTTTCAGCAGATGTTTTCTGCAGAGCCCAGGTGGTATATACGACTCTTTGGGAACAAAGCTTGTGATATATACTTTTCTAAGCATGGTGAAAATGGCTGGCATGGGAAAAGTCAGTGCTAAGCATTTCCATCAGGTATCAAACAATCCCAGTGCCATCTGTCTGCCACGTGGATTTGAGGCTCCAGTTTGTGTATTTTCTCAGAGGCATCAATAACCTTGTCTTTCTAGATTGTCAGCAAACTGTTTTGCTTCCATGTTGTCCTTCTGCTGCCAGATTCTGCAGGAATATGCTGTGTGCTTCATCTTATCTTTCTTTTTACAAACATGCTCCTTTATTATTCTCTTGTCCATGAGAAATGTATTTGGTTTCCATGTCTACAGCTCCATTTTTTAGTTAAGGAAACAGGAATGAAATAAAGCTCTCTGTAAGATGTGTGCAGCACTTCCATGGCTAACAAGGCACTCACAGAATGGAACAACTGTTCCGGTACATCAGACTCCTCAGACTACCTCTATTTCAGCACGTAGCCTGGTTAGCATTGTACCTGATCAGCATGTAAAGGGTGATGCTGTGCTCTGCTTTGAGAGCTGTAATCTTCCCTCCACATGATTCACCTTTGGCTGTGATGTATTCCTTAATTACAGCTGCCTAGGAGCACACTGAAATGCCACTTCAGGTCTCTCTCCACACTTCTCTTGCGGCATGAGGATGAGTCTCACTTCTTTTTGCCAGGGATGCAAGAAAACTCCTCATTCCTTTTAGTACAGAGTGTGAATAGCATGCCTCACCCCTAGCAGGGCTGGATGAGCTGGGGTTAAACCTTCATGTACACAACTTGCTTTTTTCCTTAATGCTTTTGTGATTTGGTTTTTCTCCCCTTTTTAACCACTTTTTTTTTGCTGCAAGCCTTGTTTGTAAAGCAGCTACAGGTAAGTCACACATCTACAGGAGACCAGATGCTTTGGAAGTCTTTGTTTTTCTAAAGCTAAAAGGCACAGGGAAAGAACAAAGCCTTCCTTTTTGCTAACATGCAACTCCCCTGCATTCCTGTGGCTGAAACACTTGCTGAAAGGCACAGCTTTGCAGGATTTCCTTCAGTTGAGTTTCTCCTAGCTCCTGCCTGTAACTCTCAGCAATCCCAGTCCCACCCTGCTTCCCCTTCCCAATTTATTCTACTAATAGTCCTGTAATGCCAGCAGTATCCAGGACCTCTCTGAATCCAAGGTAGTTCAGGTTTTCATTTATCCTTGTCCTTTCTGCATCTATGACCTGGTGTCTTGCAACTCTCCCTCTTCCCAGTTTGTAAAGCTTCTTCTGAGCTCTGCTTCTGTCTGCAGCTGTAATGCCCCAGTTTTGGGAAACCTGGCTGATGTATTGCCTAAGATACAGCTGGTAGGTTTTAAGTATCACGTAAGGGGAAGGGGAGTGCTATTTCTGCACGGTAGAGACGTAAAAAGGAAGGAACATTTTCACTAGACCCATTTCATCCAGCCCTCTCTTGTAAAGGACAGAAGTAGGAAAGGGAAGGAACTTGGTACTTCTAACGCTGGAGCACAGCAGCAAATGACAAGTGCAAAAAGCAGCTCTGCCAGAAAGCGCTTTGAGCATGCAGTTCTCCATACAGGCTTCAAGGGCAGGCTGAGACTCCAGCAGCTGGGACAGGGAAGTACAAGGGAAAATACACCATACTGCTTCACAGTCTCCAACTCAAGCTGCCAGGTCCAGCTGACTCCTACACCCAGGAGCAGTCAAAGCAGCCGTACTGCAGAAGCTGACACATATTACCAGGGTACAGACAGGACGCCATGCTCTGATCCATTTTCTCCCACCTAGCAGCTTCTTGAGTGATCACAGGAGGAGGAAGGCAGTCAGATACAGAGATCACACTGTTAGTCTGACTGCAGCAGAACTGGGTTCCTCGTACTGCTCGAGGCACAGCTCCCAGTAATCCCAGAAGCAGAAATCCCTCTCAGGTAATTAAAAGCAATATAAAATCCCAGTTAAGAAGAGTTGTGTAAGAGCCTGAAACAGCATGAATAAAAGCTGAAGTACTCCACCTCTGTCAAGCAGCCTGCATAAGGATGCAACTGCAAGGCCATAACATTACTGCAGCTCAGAGATACCTTGTGCCTCAACAAAGTTAATATAGGTGCAGATCACTCAAAACCAGCTTTAAAAAACAAGCTTGAAGCACAAGCTGCAGGGTGACAGATCTCCCACAGCCACTCAATGGAGTTCCACCAATCATGGCAACAGATCCAAGCCCAAGCTTCCAATGGCTTTCCCAACCTGAAACAAACACGCTCAGTAATCACCATTAGAATTTATTTTTCTTCATAACTGTGCAGTTTTTAAAATTCTACAGTAATGGTGAAGTCAGGCTACTACGTTCTTGAAGTGTGGAAACAGTTTGCAAATAACAAAGACCATGCGCTACAAGTGAGGAACGGGCTATTGACTCTTCAGCTGGAATATACAGACATGTTCAATAAATACCGATCACTTTAACACTTAAATGGAATGACACGTTCAGATTTCTACACAGTTCACTATGAAAACAGCATGGTAAGTTATAGAAAAGCTTCAACTTTAAGGATCCTGGTTTTCTTTGTTAAATTAATGACTCCCATAGAAAAGAGAAATGCAAGATCATCTGAAATGAAGTGCCACCTGGACAACTTTCCCTCCTCACTGGTGGTAAGCTCCTGTTATCAGGATAATTTCCAGAGCTGGCAGTTAAGTTAAAATAGATAAAAGAATCGCCCCCACCATCTTCAGTAGTTGTTACAGGTGAATATATTCATGAATTTAGAATGGGTTTTCAAAAACCATATCTTGACTTTATTGCTTTTTCTTGTAAACCTGAAATCCAGTTTATTCCTTCGAAGAGTGTCAGAAGTAGAGTCAGTGAGATGCATGTTTTACTTGTAACCATGCATTCTGGTTAAGAAGAAAGAAAAAGACCCACACTTGAGAACACACATATACCTTCATCTACAGAATAGCCTATACAGACCAAAGCAGAACAAGGTAAGAAGTCCTAAAGTAGCAGTATTTCAAAACATCAAGAGGGTAGATATCTAGCTCATTCAACGAATCTGAAGCCTTTTTTCCCTCCTATGCCTGGCCATAGTTTAGTTGGTATGTCAGGCGGTTTGGCTCTCCTACAGAGAAGAGCAGCTTCTACAGATCCAGATTTCGGAGAGACAAGAGGCATGTTTTACTGGAACTGACATAGGCACAGTGCCATGAATATTCTTCCATGCTTAGATCTATTGAGGCTGTTTCCCAGCTGCTAAAGGAGGAATGTGAGCTGAGGGCAGGAACCCATTCTCATTACAAGTACTTCACAGTTTTACCACCAGTTCAGCTAGCAACATGGTCTCACTACAGACCACTCAAGAGAGGGATATGGAGGATGCAAGAGACCTACTTGTAACACTCCAGCTCACTTTGAGCGTTGCCAGCTTGAAGGTGCTACCCAGCAAAAACTGCTTAAACTGCCAACTTGTAGATCTGGGGTGAAAAGGGTGTTACTTTTAATAGATAAATCTGCTACAAGACAGTTGGAGAGACTGCATTCCATAGGTTTCCATCTCTTCTTCCTCTACCCTCCAGAAGAAGAGACAAGCAAATGCTTTTAAGTTAGTATGTATTTGTGTAAACACCAGAACATTTTGCTATACGATAGAAAAAGACTGCTGCTTTTATATTCTTAGAGGAGCCCTGAAGACATTGGAATACCTGTATCCTGCAATTATTAATCTGTACCACGTGCATTTCCTGTTTGTACACAAACTGAAAGCAAGCTTGAACAATAGTAAATAGCAACTACACTCCTGCAACAGGTGAAAATGCCACATTGCAGCTGCTTACTCCTTTGCTTTAGATATGTAGTCAGCCAGTTTGTTGATACTATCCTCTTGCTGTTCTAGAGCATCCAGTATGATGCCCATCGGGGTCTTCTTCAAGCCTATTCCTTCCATCTTGTTCTCCAGCTTGTTCTTTATGTTCCGAAGCCTCAGAGAAGCATGGACAAACATCACTGCATGACAGAAACACTTATTAATTATTAATGCCCAAGGAATGCATAGTTCTTGCAGCACTTCAGCACCACAACAGCACTGGAAGAGAGGAAGTCTCAGTGATCACCTAAATAATCACAGCCACCCACTTAATAACAACATTAAAGATGGCTTGTGCTGTTCTGTGTCCCTCCCTGCCCAAGTTTGTTTTGAGGTCATTTAAATAGAGGTAGTGAAGGCAATAGCCAATTTAAACTCTGCAGACTTAACTGAGAAAGCTCAAGTTACATCCCCTTAGACCTCCAGAGCAGAAGAATACTTACAGAGGAGAGGAAGCGTGATCCCAAACATGAACACCATGACATCTCCCAGGTAGGAGATCAAGAAGTAGCTAGACAGCATAATGACCACTACAAATGAAGTTGGGTATTGTTTCTTCAGCTTGCGGATGATATCCTTGTTGTGTGATACCCACACAAATCCCATGAACACCAGAACCACCACAGTACCACCAATGAGCATATTCAGGGGACTCAGAAACCTGGAGAGGAGAAATAAGAAAACAGAAATGTCTCACTTCAGAGCCTTCATGACCTGTGTCCATATATCAAACATCTAGCTCGCTGGTAACCTGTTACTAGGGAGGCAGGGCATTAAGAATTCAGTTGCTGCTGTCAAGACCTTCATCAGCATCTAATTATTAGGCAGAAGCCAAATAAAGCAACAAGTGCAACTGATCAAGCAACCCTTAGCTGTGAATTTAGAAGTTTAGATAATATTTTATCTTTGTGTTCTCATCCTGAGCATAGCTGAGGATAATGAAAGTTTCTGCAGCACCTCATTGATAGCAGCAACCGCCACCAGGGCCCCTCCTACCTGTGCAATCAATACATTCATTTGATATCAGACCCAGCAAATCCCAAGAGCAAATGGAGCCAACAGTCAGATTCCCAAGGGATTGTTCTGCCTACATATGACCAAAATCAGGCTCAGCTTAAACCTTCAGATTAACTAGCTTTACAGATTATCTCATCTGGGTTTGCACAATGGGAAAAGTAGAGGAATATTGAGTAAAAAAAAAAAAAGAAGTTACTTCACCATTTGTTATTTCTGAATAAGCCTTTCTGGTTTACACCCAAACAAAATGATTTTGTGAACCTGCAGAAGGAGCTTACCACTATCACACAACAAATGTAGCCCTGTCCCAAGCAAGCATGCCTAAGAGTCCGAAGGTATAGGTCAAAGTGGAGCCAGGCCTGACAAGAGTCACTGCTGAGGTTTGTGTTCTATTATAGTTACCAAGCAAACCAAGCCACCAAGTGGATCAGCTCTGGACTATAAATAGCAAGTCCCTTTTTTGGGACAGGGCAAGAACATCACCTGCTCAAACCACTTCCCAAGTATTCAGAGCTTTCAGCAATGACTTTACTTCACTTGTTTCTGTACTCACATAAAGTCCAAGCTCTATTATATTTACTTATACTGTAATAAGTGATGTGACTTCATGTGCATTCTGATTTATTTACTTATACATGCACAGATTTAATTACACAGCAGCTGAGTGCTCTGAGTTGCTACAACTATGACAGTAGCATAACACTGCCCTGCTAGAGCCAGATATAGCCAAGATCTCCTCTTGTAGGCTTCACTGTTCCAAAGCTAACAGGCACAATGACTCACCACTCCACCCTATTGCTGAGGAGGATGCTTTGGTTTGTGGTCTGTGCTTCATATCCAGCACCAGCATAAGAAATCTGCTGCTAGACTGGTATGCCAACACTCTACCTGCAGCACCAGGGAGCATTCTTCTAGAGAAGGAAGAACCCCAAAGCACTATTTCAGAGGACAGACTGGCTCTTGATTCTTTATGTCAGTTGTGCCAACAGGAGACAGGACAACTGCACAGAGAGAGATTAAAATTCAGACTAGTTCTCCACCTGCTTCTGCTACTCATGCTGAAAAGCCAACAGGGCTTTTTGGAAGTGGTGATAGGGCAGACTTGCTTGTTGCATCTGAGTCACTCCCTGTAGCCAGCCTGATTATATTTAGCTCTGCATTGTCAATCTAAATTTTCCAGGCTGGAAAAAGTGAACAGCATTGCTCTGGAAGGAAATCGGTTTCATCTGTACTCCTTTGCAGCAGGAGAAGGAGGGTGACTCATGACTGGACCACACTAGTGCCTGGCCTATACACACACTACGGGACGCGTGAGATTCTTAAGGCAGAACTCACCTCCACATCACTGCTGTCTTGGAGCAGAAATGGCCAAACTTGCCCAAGCCACTCACAACCAATTTTTTGTTTCCAAAGATTTATGTACAAGACAACCCTGGAAGCAGCAAAGGAACAGGCAGAGCTCTCCTCTACAACTTCCCTGCGTCTGTTAAATACTCTCAAAGCTTTATTCTCCCTACTCTCATTACAACTTCAGAAACTGGTGGTGAAGATTAATTCCTCCGTATTTATAAGGAAGAGACCAAAGACTTTTCTGTTCTATGCGTCTTTCTGGTATTACATAGGTTCTGTATAACTGACTGGGATATGAAGAAAAACACTCCACCAAAGACTCAGAACACATTCAAAAGATCCCACTTTCCTGGGGAAAGTTATTTGAATTACATGTTTCCTGAAGTGGGCTGCATTCCAACGGGTACAAGGAAACAGTGAACAGAAGTATCAAATGGTCATTCAGAGCCACATGAAAGCAGATGGGGATAGCAGTTGCCACTAAAAACTGGTATTCAAGTTATCAGCCATGTGCCCACAGACTTCAATACTGTTGATTATGATACTGGATAGAGTGTCATACGAGAAGCTCCCCTTTACTGCTTGACTCACCCACAGCGTAACTTGCAGCACTAAGATTCTCTTAGACATTCATATATAGAAACTTCTCCAGCAATGGCATTTTTTGGGAAGACAGACTTCTATTACCCAGTTTTGCTCAGCTCTGTTGGCACACTGCTCTCAATAACACAATAGCTGGAGACAAACAAGGCAAAAACATGGACACATTGTTTAAGAACACCAGTGTCTGGGGAAAAAAGTGGCACAGCAGCCCAGAAGTCACCTTAACAGTTGAACCACCAAACTGCTATTGGCCCTACTTATGTAGAGATCAGAATACAATATGCCAAATTTATGCTCAGGCAAGAAGGCTTTCAAAGCTGCAGAGACAAGGTAAGTGACCAGCCATTACATATGTTACAAAATACTTTCTAAATATAATTCCCCTTAGGAGGGATTTGAGACCTCTCAAAACCCTAAAAATGTAATGCATGTCACTATTATCATGGCAATGGTGTGGTAACTTGAGTTTACATTGCTCAGATGACTTAGGGGGAGAAAAACTCTTTTAGGGTTGGAAAAGAAAACCACTACCTTTCTTGACTCTGAAAGTACTCATTATGACAGGACTAAGTAGTATTTGGGGTGCTAACAGCCCAGAGCATCTTAGCTGGATGATCTTCTTCACTGCCTTCTGTATCAGGCAGGTTACAACCCTGGTAGGACTCCGTGACTTCCAGTACAGCTGGGACAAACTGGCAAGGAAAAGCTGTCACCTAGGTTCAGTTCCAGCAGTGTTGCAGGGCAACCTGCAATTGCACTCCTGCTGCCCTTCAGAGATCAGGTTCCCTTCTGCATCTGCTTTGATACAGAGATGGGGAAAATAAATAAAAGAAACATCCTGCCTGGCTGCAGGGATCACCCTGTGCCGAGTAGTAACATAGGATATTGTGTTTGGGAAGTAGGAGCAGCAGGCAGCAGGCAGCAGAGATGCTGGCACCCGCGGGTGCAGTTGGGTGGGAAGAAGTACTGGCAGCTACCTCTGGCCAGTAAAACAGATTAAGATGAGATACCTTTTTTTACTGCGTTCATATTTCTGTACTCCGCCCTTACATGTACCACCAGATGGGTAAGATTTGGTAGGTGCAGGAAAGCCCAAAGAAGCCCTGCCTTCAGTGACTTACCACATCACCTCTTTTTGTCAGATAATACCATGTCTGCACACCTGTGCACAGCCTTAGAGCAGAAGAGGTGGCACGTTATTTGAAGAATATACGGCTATAGCACAGGGAAAAAGAAGAGCTAAGCAAGACACAGCCTTCATACAAGACAAGGCTCCTACAGCACGAACCCAGAAATAGGACAGGACACATAAAAAGCAAAAGCAAGCTAGCTCCATCCTTAAGTCATCTCCATTTGAGATGACTGTCTCTGGGTGACTATTCAGTGGCTGCTGCCACATCTGTTTCTCTTGCACGTGACCAGGCAAGTCTGAACAAAAGCCCTGAACATAAGACTTGCAGTCATTGAGAACATCATCTTTTTACACAGAGCAGCTCAGTTAGGCCATCATATCAAATAAGCATTAAAATTCACTTTCAGAATTAGAAGACCTTTTGCTCCACCATGCTCTGAGCAGAAGGCAAGTTGGAACACTTATATGCTTCTTTCCTCATTTGTGTTCGTTTAAATAGCTTTAAAGATAACGTTCTGTCTCCTCTCACTCCATACTTTAACTTCAGTGAGGTTATATAACTGTAACTAGAGGTAGCACTAAAACTGTACATTGTCCCAGGTGATGGCCCTCAGCATCCACAGATATAGCAGTGCTTCTGTACTTACTGTTGCTCATTTGCATTGCTTTGAGAAGCCAGATTCTTTCCTGTAAAATTGCCAGATCTTTATGGAGTTATGTACTAATATCACTAGACAATATATGTTTTAAAGCAATGTGTTTTACTCACAATCTTTCATCAAGCATTAGAGAAACTGAGCATTTTGCTGCTCTGGGGTCTTTGTTTTGGCAGGGGAGTTGCTACAAGCACATCAGCTGAAGTAGTGGTCTGGGAAGGAGAAAAGAGACACGCACTCGTTGCTAGAGGTTTGTGCAGATGGACAGAAGTTTTTTCAGAGAAGTGGCAAAGGTAAGAGACATCAAACCTCATGCTGTGCAGAAGATATGCCAGAAGAGAATGAAGATATTCTCAGATGCAGCACTCTAAAATCCAACACATCTTTTAATACTGTCAGATTTAGAAACTGATTTTTAGCAAGTACATGGCAACAAAAGCATAGAAGAAATGCCATCAATTTAAGTTGGAACTCCAAGACAGAGCTGCCTTGTTGGAGTAGGTGAAAGCATGGGCAAATTCCACTTATTAACCAGTGATTGTTCGAGGAGAGCTGCAAACTGCTGTGGGAGGCACTCATAAGTATCTGAACAGCACACAATGACAGGGCCCTGGCCCTGTAAGAACAGGCAGATCAGCTCCTGTGCAGCTGGGAGAAAGGACACAATTTGTCTTAGTAAAGATCTTTGGTTGTATCAGTAGTCTATTGCAACAGAATTGGGGAAGGGGAAGAGGGACTAGCATGCTAGTTAAGATTCATTCCTAAAGGAATTTGGAGGGTGGGGTGGGTGGAAGAGACAAGGCTGCTACCACCAGCCTGTGTTAGCACTAACTCAGTACTTTTAGTTCCTTGTTCACTGATTTATTTTCTATCTAGTCCTGTAGGCTGAAAGTATAATCTACATTATCGCAAAGCACAGAACATCATTTACATGTAACAAGAGCTATCAGAGAAGGTGGATGGAAGGAGAAAGGTAGGGAAATGATACAGCAGAGACCATTACAATTCCACTCACGGTAAGGTTATTCCATACCATGTAGAGTGACAGTAAAAAGCTGGAGAGATCAACTTTGTGGTAATAGAGGCAGTAAACTGAATCTGTGGCAATAAATACTGTACTTCCAGTATTAAGAACACTCTAGGCTACGATTTCCACGTCAGTCAGCACCACCACAGCTACCAAGTATTACAATAGCTGAAAATACCATCTCTGTGTTACAAGTCTGTGTATATAATTAGATGGTTTAAAACCAGGTAGAGTTGGTCACAGGGTAAGTTTAGTTCTGATCACAGGAAGACCACTCCATCAGCAGTTTCAATAATACTGCTGTTAGGCTTATGTACAGCCCTGGAGTTCCTAAAAAGCCATGATTCGTCATTTATTGCTCAGGGATTCCTGCTTATTGCAGAATGAAGTGCAAGACAGCAACTTAGTCATCAATTTAAATATATCAGGAAAACTTTCTTTACCTTTCTCCCAAAGGCAAGTGAAGAATCTAATTCAAAACAGGATAGTTTATTGAAATGCTATCCCGTTTCCTTTAGAGTTCTTCTCCCACCCTTTTTTACTTCAGTGTAGTAAGAACTTAATTCAACACATAAGAAAGGCTCTAAGACAAAAATCCCACTCCAGGTTTTCCTCATCTGTAAGTTTTCAGTTCAGAGGGTTACCTCTCAGTATTAAGATACTAGAATTGCAGTTCTGATACTACTCTCCAACTCCTGTGGCTCTCTTCCTCCTCCATCTCCCAACCCAGGACAATAGTGAGAAATAATTGGGAGATACATTACCCTTGATCTGAAGGGATCAGAGCTCATAAGGAGGATTTTAGCAGACTAAATAAAAGCTGCTGCCATCACTGTTTTCCAACCGGAGACATCAAAAGTGTTTACATTCTTCTCCCCACCCTGGGGAGAAGAGCTCTCCCCAAGCTTTCCAAGGCCACTGTGATTTACCTACTCATTGAGAGCTGGCTGCAGCATCGTGCTGCTAAACAATTGTAGATGAACACAGTATTTTGGATCAAGGTGGTCTAAGAACAGCAAGGCTGTGGAAATCTCATTTTATCAGCCTGTTCTGTCAGGCACAGGTCTCCTGAAGAGAATAGGGAAATAACCTTATAATCATCTTTTGAGTCAAAGCCTATGTGACTTTTCTTCAAGTATTGCTTTAGGGTCTTTGGTGAGAAAGCTCTTAAGCAGACATGCAGCAGAAGCTGACGATTAAGCTTTTAATATGGCAACTGGAATACTTCACTCTTTACAACAAACAATGCACAAATGCAAATGCTTAAATTGGAGAGTTGCCCAGCCATTACGCCAGAGTGGTTTTGGCTCTAGTGCATCTTATCTTATCCTGCAGAGGCTTAAAATTCTTCCCCTAAATCCATTCTTTTTCTTTTTGCTAAGCAGTCAGCATCTTGTTAGGGCTCCTGCAGCTGCTGACCCAGGGTCTACGTTGATGAATATTCTCTGGGTTGCAGGGAGCTTTGGCTTGTGATCTATGACAGGACAGGCTGAGAGCACTGCTTTTCCCTCTTGATTCATACAGTAGTGAAGGTTTGCATAGTGACATAGGCTTTCTTCTTAATTTTGTTGGGGATATGTTGCTCTCAGCTTGAGCAGCCGCACTGGACAGATTTAGTGAGGAAGCACGTATCACTGTGCAGGATGAAGCTCAGTTTTGCAGAGAGAGCTGCATCCGCATGCAAACCCATTGCTTCTTTCTGCCAGCGACAAGCTGGGGGTGCCTGGAGCCCGTTGTCGTGGGCAAAAGGAATGATGAGCAGTTCACGGAAGATGGGGAGGAAAAAAAAAGGGAGTCCTCCGCCCCACCAACAAATAAGTCCTAATCCCTCCACCTAACCCAACACGCCCCATTTCCACAAGAGAGGCTGTAACCGAGGCCTTGGTATTTTAAGCGACACAAGGTAAACCAGAGGAGAAAGGCAGCTCCCTATGCCCCCAGCATCCCACCCGGCAGCGCAGCGCAGGGCCCAGCCCTTTCCCGTGTCACCGGGCCGAGACACAGCGGCACCGGCCCGGGGAATGAGGCGTCCCCCGGGGAACGGGCCCTGCCCTCCCCGCCCGCCGCAACCGGAGGGAGATCCGCACTCACGCACTGACCCAACGATGGAGACGACGGCGGCAGCCACCATCAGGTAGTTGGTCTGGTAGTAGAGCAGGTTGCTGACCACCCGGTTGTTCCATTTCGAGATGTCCTTGAAGTCGGGCCGGGCAAAGCGGTCCGAGCCGGGGAAGAAGTCGTCCCAGGCCCGCAGCGGCGCCACCTGCACCTCCATGGCTGCCGGCACGCCCCGCCGCGCAGGCCTAAGAGCACAGCAGCACCGCCCCGGGCCGGCCCCGCTCCTTCTACCGCGGGGAGCGAAGGCCGCGGAAACCGCGCAGGAGCGAGCGGCAGCGCAAGCGGGAGGCGTATGTAGCGCTGCCTGCCCGGGACGGACAGCTGCTGCCGGCAGTGGCCGCTGTGTGGTCATGGGACCGCGGCAGCGTTTGTGTTGGGAGGGACCTTAAAGCTCATTCAGTTTCCATCCGCCTTCCAGCAGAGCCGGTTGCTCCAAGCCCCATCCAACCGGGCCAAGGATAGGGCACCCTGTGCCAGCGCCTCAACACCCTCACAGGGAAGGTTGTGTTTTTCCAATATATAATCTAAATCTCCTGTCAGTTTTAAGCCGTTCATTCTTGTCCCTCTCTACATGTCCTTGTCAAAAGCCACTCCAGCTTTCTTGTCTGGCCCCTTTACACACTGAAAGCTGCTCTGAGGTCCCCCCAGAGCACTCTTCTCCAGGCTGAACGGCTGAAGCCCACCTCTTAACCTGTGTTCTCTCACCATAGCAGGGGTGCTTCAGCTCTCAAAGCATCTCCATGACATCCTCCATACTCACCCCAATATCATTTCTTCGGAAAAAAACATGACATACATGTACCATTTAGATGACAGATCTATTCACATCCTTTTGTTGGGGGCTGAGCATGGAGGAGGAGGCCATGGAATGGCTGCCCTAGCCAAGGAGGCACTGGGAGGGTGTCGAGCCATCACAGGGTGGTTCTATGATGGGATGATTGTGCCTTAAACGCTCTGGCTTCAAAGGGCAGGGTCACTGCCAGCAGTGGCTTGAACCCCATCAGTCTGTGTTACAACAGTTGCTCCATCGGTGCTTTCACACTCCACCCGTCCATCTGCCTCTCACCCAACGCTTGGAGGCCACTCCTTGTGTTAGCTGCGGGACCACAGGCTTCTGCGTACAGGTGAATGCAGCCCGGGGAGCACAGTGAGGAGAAAGCTATTTGATAACGCAGCTCGGGTGCAGGAGTCACCCTGCCAGCCAGAGGCCACGTTCGATCTCTGGTCTTCCCGTGGGCTTCAAACCGCCGCGACCACCACACAGCTTTGTCCTTGGGGATGCCACCCGAGCTCCCGGGAAGCATCGAGGATACTGGCGTCGGGAGAGCCTCGGGGATCCGGGGCCATGCGCTTGGGGCCGAGGGATGGAGGGAGGGAAGCGGGGGCTGGGGGCAGATGTGACTTGCACTGCCCGGTCCGTACCTGGGGTACCCACGGGTACCCCTCCTCGTTACCACGCCGCTCTATCCCCTCCGCAGCCCTCCAGGCCTCCAACTGCGGCTGCGCGCCGGGGAAGCACCGCCCATCGGGGCGCCGCGGAGCAACATGGGAAGCAGAGGGAAATATGGCGGATAGCGAAGAACCGTAAGTGCCCTGTATGTGTGTGCTTGGCCGCCCCTTTCCCCGCTTCCCGGGGACGGGTGGGCTCCGGGGTCCCCTCCCTCTCCTCCCCGGTCTCTGTAGCGCGATACTGACCCTTCTTTTATTCTCTCTCTTTTAGGGAGAAGAAAAGAAGGAGGCTAGAGGAGCTGCTGGCGGATGGGTTAGTGCGGGGCTGCGGGCGAGCGGGCTCCTGGCCCGGGGCAGGGGCAGGGGCAGGCAGCGCTTGCTGAGGGGTGGCTGGTAGGTCAGGGTGAGCCGCAGCCCCGCAGGAGAGGTGTGGGTTGGGTGGAGGCTGCGGGTTAGCTGTGGGGCCCGATGGAGAGGCGCTGGCTGGGGCGACCGTGTGTGAGCGGCCCGGGGCCCCGCGGTGAAGGGAGCTGAAGGAGAGGTGTTAGAGGGGTCAGAATGGGGAAGGGGAACGCGGAAAAGGGCGCTTGAATAGCAAGGACTGGGGAAGAGGAATCTACCTCGGGAGAGGACCAAGGGGCTCACCCGGAGTGGGGATGGGAATCGCGGGCTTGGAGCTTGGCATGAGTAAAGGCTGGTGTGCTGGAGAGCTTTGTGAGAGGAGTGGGAAGAGCTGCATTGCCGGTCAGGGACCTGGGGAGGGCCTCTAGGTTAGAAGCAGGTGACTAAATTTTGGCTGAAAATTAAAAAATCAGGCTATGGAAGAGTTGCCTCTGCTTATTAAAACCCTAAATTCTGTGCATTGTTGGAACAGCCTTGAAAGCTAATGCTCAGTAATCTTTAACCTCATCTGCTTCCATCCCTTAACTATGCCCTTCCATCTGCTTGTGTCCCTCTTCTCAGAGATCACAAAGCAGACCTGCCTGCCTGAGTGGTAGACTCACAGGCAGTGCATGTGTGTGTTGGGGTGAGGGTCACAAAAATCCCTGTGCATGTTGGATGGGGAGGGGTGCATGTCAAGTCCCTCAAACACATGGAGCTTTGGAGATGGGAAGGGAAAGTCTGGGCCTAAAGCAACATAAGCACTGTGGTGCTCTGATACATTAAACAAATTGTCAAATTAAAGTAATTTGATGAAATAAACAAGATGGTTGTTAAGCTCTCATAACAGGTACCTGGTAACACTGTAAAAACACCAACATAAACACTTTAGAAACGTGTCTCTGAAGTTAAACATAAAATCTCAGGTGGAGTTACTGATGTTTTTCGGATCTCCACAATGTCCAACCCTATAGAAAAACAAACTGTAGTGTAATCACAAAAAATTAAGCTGCAGCTTACTATTTTATCACTTACAAAGGAAAATGCACATCTAAGGGGAGTACTGCCGCTTAATAGCTGTTTATATGGACTGTGTAAAAGGATAAAAAAAGTTAAATGTCACCAAGCACCGCTCCTACACTTGTTTCCAGAAAAGTTAAGAATTACAATATAATCCATAGAAGTAATTGTGCTGTGTATTGACCCATTTTATTTGTATAAGACAGTGCTTAATGTATACTGCAAACAGATGAGCCCAGGGTTCAGCAAAAGGAGCGCTGTATTTATTCACACTATCTTATGTGATGTGAAATATGTGTATTTTCACATTATTGTAGAAACTAGGGAAGATGCAAAAGTGCAAGTCAGAGGTCAAAAGACCTTTATAAACTGAAATAAATGTATTAGATCTTCGAGTGTTAATTCAGTCACTTACCTGAAGCCAACAGTTAATGAGGAATGAGTTCAGTCTGCAATCAAAACACAAGCAAATTATGATGTATTTATTCCTGCAGTTTAGTGAAGTTTTTCCCTGTTACAGAAATTCTTCCAGAGTTAATTGCCTGTAAATTAAAATTACTCTGGACATACCATGTTGTCCATCTTCTGAATCCTGTGAGGATAAAGGCACTCGTTGTCTACATGTGTTTACTACATTTTCCTTTAGAGATAAGTCACCAGGAAGTAATAATAAATGCTAAACATTACCCAACAGTTATTGATCCAAGTGTTCTTCCTGTTACTTCAGAGGAAGAAGCAAATAATGCGTCTTATCAATGGTGACACAACCTTTCATACTTCATAAGCTCTTTTGTAAGAAGCTTAGTTTTTTATTAGCATAGAACATAATTGTACATACACACTGAGTAGTGCTCCTGTTCAAAAAGGGAAGCATGCTCCTTCAAGAAAGGGTTTGTTCTGTGTAGGTGATCTTATGTTAGGAAGTTGCTTATGAGAGCTGATGTTGAACTAGTCCAATAAGTCTCTGAAGAGTTTCAATTTGTGTACTGCTAAAAGTGACCTGCAAAAGCTGAAAAAAGGCTAGATTCTTACTTTTGGTAGCACTTACTTAAATTAACTGTGAAGACTTGAAGGAAACAGTTGGAGCATTTTACTGTTGCTTATTCAGTGCCTCACGATTGTAGTTACACAATGATAATTCTAAATATGATTTATGGACTTCAAAAATCTCAAAAAAAGGATGCAAGACTTGACACCCTCAAAATCTAAAAGGACAACCTCTTTTTCTGTGCCCTCTTTAAATACAAGGGAAGTAAAGCAAAAATGTTAGACCCTTTTTTCACTTCAGGTCAACTTTTACTAGTAAAAGCAGAACCAGTGGGGTTTCTTGAAATGCCTGTGGTTTTCCCCTCTATGCATATTTGTATTGTTGCTTTCTAGTTCCACAAATAAAATCCACTCATGCAAATGTTTATGTGCATAACTTATGTGCTTAAAGAATATGCAGATGCATTTGTACGAATGGTCAATAATTTAGGTATTTTTAAGCTATATAAAAAATTAAATCATTTTGGAGGTGTGGCTTTTCCTCTATGATTTTGCAGCTGAATTTACTGTGTTCTGTGCAGAATGGCTGTTGATGGTGGGTGTGGGGGCACTGGAGACTGGGAAGGTCGCTGGAACCATGTAAGGAAGTTTCTCGAGCGATCTGGACCATTCACACATCCTGATTTCGAGCCAGGCACTCAAGTGAGAAACACTTACTTTAAATAAATCTGTAGTGTATGTTGCAAACTAATGTAAAGTTTCATTGACTGATTACCAGCAGTGTATGAATACTAAAAGTGCATGCAAAGCTTGTGTTTAGTCAGTCAAATATTATGGTTCTAGAAGAACCTGTATTCTTTTCATAAGCTTGTGTTTCTGAATTGTACACTGTCAACTACAAGCTTGCTGTCATCATATACAAAAATGTATAACAGCATATGAATTATGCTCTGTCTTTTGAGTTTCACGTGAGAAATAGCAGCATTTGTCTCTGTTTTTAAGCAATTAGATAAAGTGAGGAATTTCTTAAAGAGTGAATTTAAGTTAATATGAATACTTAAAAATTAGGAAAGATGTTTAGTAGGGAAAAACAAAATCTAGAGTGTTTAATGTATTTCTTCTGCTTTTCTTTCTTGGTACATTTTGATTCAGAACTTACAATTGAATGTATTTTACTGTGAACTTTTTAATGTACTGTTCCATTATTCACTAGTTTGACACTGGGGTCTAGGAGAACAATCCATTGAAAGCAGTTACATAGTTAAAAAATCAATTCTTTTGGGCCAGCAATGTTGTTTGCCTGTTTATATCTATTTTGTATTATACAGAAACATAGAATAGTTAGGGTTGGAAAGGACCTTAAGATCATCAAGTTCCAACCCCCCTGCCATGGGCAGGGATGAAAAAAGAACCAAGGAAAAAAAAAAGACAATTTTTTTGCCCTCCAATTTTAATAGCGGCAGTGGGGCAGGGAGACCCCTCTTTGCTGGAGCCTGACCCACATTGCTGCCAGTGCTGTCCCTGAGCTCCCCCATTCACATCCCAGGGGCCAGCTCTGGCACTGGTCCCTCATCCTCTTCACAGTCTGCAGGGGGTAGGCCTGGCCGGGCAGAGTCTGTCCAACCCCGGGGGCCCATCCCAGGCCAGGGGTCTACAGGAAGCTTGGGAAGGTGAGTTACAGCAGCAGGATAGCAGCCACGATGTGCCCGGCACACAGCAGTAGCAGCCAGACAGGGAGGGAGCATTGGCTGGCCATAAGGTGCAGCTTGCAGTGGCTGTTGAGCAGGGTGGACTTGTTCCCTGCCAGCAGCTCCGGTCCCTGCTGGCTCTCAGGAACAAAAGCCATGTCTGTCACCATGATGCCATGGGCCTCCTTCACATAGTACAGCCTCTGCAGTGAGAAGGCGATGTGGATGGCAACAGAGCCTGTCGCTGTGCCTAGTCCCAGGAAGGTACCCGAGTCACTTATGGAGAGGCAGAAGATGACCTCAGTGCCACAGGGTAGGATGAGCAGTGGCAGGAAGCTCTTCACATCCCACTTGGTCAGGTAGCAGGGTGGGGGGCAGTGCTCCTGCTTGTCAGGCACCTGAACAGCGTAGAGCCACAGTGCCCCAGCATTGTCCTCTACTGCCCCAACCTGGCAGGCTTGGTAGTAGTGGTAAGCCTTTGTCATGGATGCCAGGCAGGTTCTTCTTCCAGCAGAGCCCCATTGCTAGCTGGTCCTGCTGCCACACACAGCACTGGAAGTCCCATCCTGCTGTCATCACCTTGTTGTCAGGGCCCAGCACACTATCTTCGATCTCCCCATCATGGGCTTTGAACTCCCGTGTCTTCTTCATGCTGGGGAACTCCTGGAGGTGGAGGAATATTTTATATCAGTAAAATATTTGGAGGAAGAAAATATTATTTCCTTAAATGGAATAATAAATATGGAACTTTCTTTCTTCATGGCCAAAATTAATAATGAAGAGAATAATGATGCAACAAAGGGTTTGCTTTTCTGTAAGGTGGGATATAGAAGTTTTGTGAACTCAACAACACTTTAAAGTCTGATACATGATTAATCCTGCAAGTGCAAATTGTTCCATTGATAGAAGTTGTTTTGTGTGAAACATTTATTAGGCACTGAAAATGTACAGTAAGTCATGTATAAGGGTTGTGAAGTAATGGACAAATTGTACTTTTTCATATTTACTGTATTAATATTTTGGTTTATATTTTGCACAGGCTCTTGATTTTTTGTTGAACACATGCAAAGTGCTGGTTATTGGAGCAGGAGGATTAGGATGCGAACTCCTGAAAAACCTGGTAATTACTCAATTTTCACCCTTTCTGTCTTACAGTCTTTTTTCCTTGAGGAAATTATATTTTCTACTTGTTAATTTGTCATTTTTGATTGTATATAGCTACTAATTCTCTAAGTTCTAATCAAAGTGCATAAATACATGATGACACAGACAATAAACTTCAAAAATACACCTTGATAGAAAGCTGAGAAGGTGGTAGTCTAATACGTTGCATGTTACTTACTTGGCTGTCTTAAACCTTGTCTTAGAAGTCAACACAGTGCTCTTTGTGAAGTGTAGAGAAAGTTCACTTGCAGCTTTGGATATAGTCCAATATTGGCAATTTTCTGTAATTACTTCATCTAGGAAGATGAAGTAAACTAAGAACAAACTGGGCTCGTGTTGATATAAGGAGGTGGTGTTTGGGATACAATGGTGTCCTGGTTTCAGCAGTAACGGTTATTTTTCTTCCTAGTGGCCCAGTACTAGCTAGAAGTGATGCTTTAAACTGCCATAAGTAGCTGGTACAACCTTTAGTACAAAAGTTTAGTATAACAGTTGTAGTTGAACTTAATTCCAGTTTATTTTACATCTTTGGATTCAAAGTGAGGTTTGAATTGCTGGAATTATTTATGTTCTTTCACAGTGAAATGTGTTCTTTCATAGTGAGATGGGTAGAGCCAGACTGCTTGTGTCTGTGGTGACATTCACAACTCTGGAATCCATTTGGCTTTCCTTAGTACTGGCTTTCAGGTTTTCCAGTTCCTCAGGATCAGTAAATTGAAGGTTGTCTGCAGAGCCTTATCCCTCAGAAGGACATATGTATGGCTGAATTCAGCCTATATAATGGCAGCTTGATTGCGCCAGACCAAGATGCATTATCCTGTTGGAAATGGCTAAGGGAGAATAGATAATAGTGTAAGAACAGAGAAGGAATATTGCAGCACTTCCTTGGTGTATGGATTACCAGAAGGTATTCAGTAGTTTTCTTACTATGTTATTATTTTATAATGGATTCTCTCACTAAGTGTTTCAAAAAGCAGTTTTTAAGTGTATAAAATGCAGTTGTGGGATCATGTGCAGTCAGATATTTACCCAATAAATGCGTATGAATTTAATTATCTTATAATATCTATAAATCTTGGCTCTGGAGTGGGTTGCCCAGGGAAGTTGTGAATGCTCCATCACTGGTGGCGTTCAAGGCCAGGTTGAATGTACCCTTGGGTGACATGGTTTAGTGGGAGGTGTCCGTGCCCACGGCAGGGGAGTTGGAACTAGATGATCTTAAGGTCCTTTCCAACCCTAACTATTCTATGAGTCTGATTCTATAAATGTTTTTATCCTCACAGGCACTCATATTTATCAATGTGTCACTGCTACCATATTGTGAGTTTGATAGTTTAGACTAATACTGCACATTTCCATGGTTGTATTTAATAAGAATTTCTGTCCTTAAGAGTTCCATGGAAAATGTGTGGATTGGCATAATAACTTATCATAAAATAAATTCCTTAATTTATGCTAACAGTTGTGCATTAGTCCACTTTACTATAGAATTTATGTACTGCTAGTTCAGTATTTGCACAAACTCTCTTCAGGCTTTAGATCCTTGATAAATCAATAGCCTCATTTAAAGCCAGGCATCCCAGATCCACTAACTTAGGGGTTTTACTGTTCCAGCACTTGCACGTGTTCTTATTCTGGTTACTGGTTTGCTACTGCAATGCTTGAGCAAGATTTTAGTTGGAGAGACTGTGACAGCTGCAGGACAGTTTTCTTTCTTTGGGAATTTAGTGCTGGTGAATTTAACCTTTGCCCAGAGCTCCTGGTTTATGTGCTCATTGAGACATAACAAATTTCATCTGTTGACAGCTTGTGGAGATGGAGGATTTGTACATGATAAGGAACTTCATAAGTCTGCTGTGTGTGCTTAGTTCCCATCAGTACAGTTTTAAGTTATTATGATTTATTTTTATGATTTTCAGAACAGTAAGCAAATCTAGATTCTGTTTACATGTGTTCATGTCTTTGGGACAATGAATCTAAGTTTTAAAAAGACTGTATGTGCTGATGCCCCAGGCTCACTCTTCTTTTTAGCAGGCTCTCCAAGTCTGCTTTGATAATATTGAACAAAACCTGAACATTTATCAAGGAAACAAAATGATTGCTCTGCATCAAGGGTATCCAGTATAACAGAGAGAGAGAAACTTGCTGCTTTTCTTGCAGGATCAGTTTCTGTTCTGAAAGACTTCAGTCCTGTTGTTCACTTATTTAATCAGTTTCCCAATACAGCATTTTCAGTGCTTATTATGCATGGGGTGGCTCTATTTATTCAGAAAATATGAAATACAAAGTCTGATAGTCTTTATTAAACAAGATTGATTCTTAAAGGAAAACACAAAAGGTACAGGACTTGAATTTTTGTAAGTCACTTCAGAACATCACAACACATTTCCTGTCTCTAAATACAGTGTTTTACACCATTTATTTCACTTCAGCTAGAATTCACATAGTTTCTTTATGGCTGACAGATGTTATTATTTTATCAGATCAGACCTGTAATCCAGTTTTAAGACAATTTTACTTCAAACTTACTTGCCCAGTTTGGTGATGGACTGCATGCAGAGATCAGGCAGAACCTCTGCGAGAGTTTCAGCACGTTGTTTGATAGGGAGGGGACTTTATGTGTTTGCGTTGGCTTATTTTGAGCTTTGATTTGAAGGTGGATATGCCAGACTCATTTATGCCAACTGTGAAAATGGTGAATGTTCAAAACCTTAATATTTTAGAAGAATTAAACTTTGGTTTTCTCTTCCTGCCAAGCAGTGGTATTTCTTCTAATTCTGCACTTCTTTTCCCCATAATAAGCACTTTTGATTTACTCCAGTTGTGATGGAGTACTTGAAATTCCCTTTATGGATCCAGCCTACTGTTGGCTTCCCTGTGTTATGAGTAGCATAAAGCAATATTTTGTTCATTAGAACATTGTCTTTGATCATTGAAACATAGCTAATTCCATCTGTGTAAACATCAGCATTACTAATCCAACAAAGGATATTCTTTTAACAAAGAACAATATACCTGTCTGCACAGGGAATGAAGAGCAAATAGGTTTGTACCTCCAAAGGTTGTTTCTTTGGCACATGGGATGAATACTGGAGCATTGTAAGCATTTCATTTCCTGTTAAATGAAGTTTATGCTCTCTTTTCGCAGGCACTGTCTGGCTTCAGACAGATCCATGTTATTGACATGGATACTATAGATGTTTCTAATCTGAACCGACAATTTCTGTTTCGGTAAGTGATATTTTCACTATTCAACTTTTGTTTTTTTAAATGTACTTAAAATATGTGAATATGATCATTATTTTGATTGAACAAGATATTATTAAAGGTTACTGAACTTTCATATCACAATAGTATTCATAATTAACTAAATGTTGTATATGATTCCTTCTTGTTCAGGGATCTGTGCTGTGAAGAAAATTAACATAGATCCCTTACCATTCAGATACAATTAAGGACTAATGAAAATGTAACACCAAAGAATAATGCACACAGATTGACATACCATTTTTTCTGGTGCCCTTTTCTTCCAAGCTAAGTGAAAAAATGTATGGTTTTGGTACTGTCATGGGTTCAGCAGTAGCAGTCATTTCTCCCCTTTAAGTAGTAGCTGGTAGCACTGTGTTTTGGATTTTTGGCTTGGGAACAGTGCTGATAACACCAGTGTTTATAGTTGCAGTTTAGAATATTTTGGTTTGACCAAGGACTTTCTGAGTCTCAGTTACATGGACAGATTTAAATAACTGAAGTTCTTGTATCTGATGCTTTATAGGGATGCTTTGATTAGGGCAACTTGATTTAGTTGATACGATTCTGTGATGTCCCTGCTTATCGCAGGGGGTTGTACTAGGTGACTCTTGAAGGTCCCTTCCAACCCAAACTATTCTATTCTGTGTGACGCTATCCATATCAATAAATTGTCCTCCAGTAACAATTAGTCATTTAATTCAGTATTGCAATGCATAGGGTCTGGAAGGATTGAATCTACTAAAAAATGTGTTTAAAATTGCTTGGTTTCTTCCCAGACCGAAGGATATTGGGCGACCAAAAGCAGAAGTTGCAGCAGAATTCCTAAACAACCGCATTCCCAACTGTGCTGTCGTAGCGTATCCTTTCATAGAGAAATAGTAGCCCCAAAGGCTTCAAAAAACCTAGAAAACTCTGTAGGTGGCAAGACTATCTAAAGTATTTTGCTGACATCCTCTCTTTTTCATACAAGAAGGAACAGATTCATTCAGCTGATGATTGAGAATTCTTTCTCAGTGACATTGGCGTACATGAAGTATGCATTGGGGAAAGGACTAAACTTTAAGAAACACTTTTGTATGTTTCCTTCTACTGAGTTGTTTTATTCAAATACAGTATTAAGATTTTCACTGAAATATTAAAATACCAGGTTTATTCATCAGTCTTTTGAGTATGTACTGGTAGTAGACATCAGTTTATAAACATGGAGCAGTACTTACTGATACAGGACTTTGTGAGAGCACATGTTTACAGCTTCCTAGTTTGCCTACTGAGCTTTCTCCTCTGTGGACTGTTATGTTGCATCCCTTACTTTTGGTTGTTTTTTTTTTTTTTCAGATGCCACAGATTCAGCTGTGGGGATTTTCAATCTTAATTTCATATGCTACATTTTATAACAAGTAGTAACAAATTAGACAATGTTTTTGCTTTAGAGTAGCAAATAGAAAACAGTAAACTCATCTACTTCATAAATATATTCCTTTACTGGGCTTACATTCAGATATTTTAAAAAGATTCAAGACATGGATGAAAGCTTTTATCGACGTAAGTGGTATTTGTTTCCCTGCCAAACACACACTGGACCTTTAGGAAAACCTGGCAGTTGTTGCTGCAGTCTGACCACTTACTTTTCCTGGTGGTTTCATAGCTGACTACTTGGTTCAGTTGATACGCTGGAGGGAAGGAATGCCATCCAGAGGGACCTTGACACACTTGTGGGGTGGGCTGATGCCAACCTGATGAAGTTTAACCATGCCAAGTGCAAGGTCCTACACCTGGGTTGGAGCAATCCCAGG
>JASSUY010032101.1:0-10107 GCA_032466535.1 Forpus xanthops
CCCTGGCAGAGCATGAAACTCGGAAAGTCCTTGTCCAGCCTAAACACTCCAAGCCATAACTATAATCACTGGTGTTATCAGCACTGTTCCCAAGACGAAAATCCACAACACAGTGCTCACCAGCTACTACTTAAAGAAAAATGACTGCTGCTGCTGGAACCATGACAGCAGGATAATACAAGTTTTTCCTCACACAGATGTTTTCAGTCACTTATTTTCCTTGTCATCCACATTTTCATGGATTTAAAATTTTCTTGTTAGATATCATGAAGTGGACACTATGAAACTTGCCGTGCAAGTTCATCCAGATGCATCAGTTACAGCATCTAATCTAGCAACTATAACCAGTTCATACACAGATTTAGGACTTTAACAGCAGATTCATGTCTTCCATGCACAGTTGCTCTTGTCTTTTTTATGATCTCTTTTATTTAGTTAAAAATTCGTTGAAAATGAAATAATTTCGGTTTTGAGATTTCTCTGCCTATACTGTGTTTGGCAGGCTGGACGTGCTGAAGTAGTTTAGAGGTAGGAAAAAGGCATTCTGTGAATATGCTTGTGATTTTCCAAATCTTAATGCTAGCAAAAAAGCGTCATGGGTTCAGCAGCAGCAGTCCCATGACAAAAAGGAAAGTTCCAGTTAAGCATACAATAAATGAAGATATTATGTATTGTAACTGAAAACGTACCTCTGGATGGCATTCCTTCCCTCCAGTTTATCAACTGAATCACACAGCTTGGTGTCATCAGCAAACTTGCTGAGGGCACACTCAATCCCACTGTCCATGTCACCAACAAAGATGTTGAACAACCGTGGTCCCAACACTGCTTCCCTGAGAGACACCACTCATTATTGGTCTCCAGCTGGACACTGACCACTACTCTGAGTGTGGTCATCCAGCCAGTTCTTTATCCACTGAGTGGTTAACCTGTCAAATTGATGTCTCTCCAACTCAGATACAAGGATGTCATGTGAGACAGTATCAAACGGTAGATGTCATCAACTGCTCTACTCCTGTCCATCAGTTCTGTAGCTTCGTCATAGAAGGCTACCAGATTGGTCAGGCAGGATTTCCCCTTAGTGAAACCATGCTGGCTGTCACCAACAACCTTATCGTGTAGTAGTTCCCCGCCTCATCCATTTTCCCCTTCTTGGAAATGGGGGTTATGTTTCTCTTTTTCCAGTCATCTGGAGCTTGACTGCCATGATTTTTCAAATATGATGGACAGTGGCTTAGCAACTTCATTTACCAGCTCTTTCAGGACCTGCAGATGGATTTCATTCTGTCCCATGAACTTGTATATGTTCCGGTTCCTAAGATGGTCTCAGACCAGATCCTCTCCTACAGTGGGCCCAGGCTCTTCATTCCCACAGTCCCTGCGTCTGCCTTCCAAGACTTGGCTGGTATGGTCAGAGCATTTACTGGTGAAGACCGAGGTAAAGAAGTCATTAAGAACCTCAGCCTTCTCCATATCCATGGTAGCCAGTTCTCCTGATAGCTTCTGAAGAGGGCCCACGTTGTCCCTAGTCTGTCTTTTATCTGCAATGAACCTGTAGAATCCCTTCCTGTTATCCTTAACATCCCTAGACAAGTTTAATTCCCAGTGGGCCTTAGCTTTCCTAACCTGGTCCCTAGCTTCCCAGAGAACATATCTGTATTCTTTCCAGGCCACTTGTCCTTACTTCCACCTTTTATAAGCCTTTTTTTTTCCTTCGAATTCTCCTCAGCAGATCTTTATCCATCCAAGGAGGTCTCCTGGCCCTCCTGCAGCACTTCCTTCTAGTAGGGATTTATCACTCCTGAGCTTGCAGCAGATGATCCTTGAATATCAACCAACATTCTTGGGCCTCCCTGTCCTCTAGGGCTATATCCCATGGAATTTTACTGAGCAGGTTCCTGAAGAGGCCAAAGTCTGCTCTCTTGAAGTCCAGGGCAGTGAGCTTGCTGCACACTCTTCTGACTGTCCCAAGGATCATGATTTTGGCCATCTCATGATTGCTGCAATCAAGGCTGCCCTGGAGTGTCAATTCAGTGTGTTCTTAATGATACAAAACTGCTGTTGTTTTTTCATTCCCTGATACGATATAATGTAGCCTTTGCTCTGCTTTTTTTTAAGTATACTGCCAGCCTGACTGAATAACTTGAATATTCCTTTTAATTCCTGTTTAGATTGTTGGGGAAAACCATATTAAAACTTTTATGGATTTTAATGTTGCTGATAAGGTGCATTAAATGACCCCATTGGTTTAAGTAATACAAATTAAATCTGATCCAAAAGGAATGTATTAAAGTATGCTGTCTTAATTCAGAGCAATGTTACAAATCTTCAGACTAAATGATCTGCTACTTTCTCAGTCCAGCTGGCAGGATAGACTAAAGCACAAAAATATCTGTAAAAAAAGCAAAATATCAAGGGTGTTCGTTAAGATTCAAAATCAGATCCCTCTGATTCTTTGGATTTCTGTTGATGTCAATACTTTAGATAGGTTGTCATTAAGAAGTGCTACTTAATAAGGCATCACTAATTTTCTGAACAGATTTTACTGATGAATGCTATTTTCTGCAAAATTTAACATACTGTCATAATACTGAAAATGATGTTCGTAAGTCCACAAGATTCTTTTGCTTTCCATTATTTCAATATATGACTATTATTTAACAAGATTATCATAATGTTCCAAGACCATATAGTATTTTTAATTCTGTTTTGGCATATAGAAGAGCTTTCAGAATAATAAAGGTTTTTAGTGCAAGCATTAAAGGTGCATGGTACTTTGAATGTGTGTGGAAGCTATTCTAATTCTTCATACAATGTGGCTCACAATGTCAAAAGACAATACTTAGCATTCCACATTATTGTCAGGAAAGCTGTAGATAGTTTATTGGCCATTGATTGTATTGATTACAGCTGGAGGCTTTGATAGCTTAAAAGGAGTGACTTTAATGAGTCAGAATGTGTGATTAGCTTTGCTGGTTTAAGGAGATAAACCAGCTTCTTCAAGAAGTTCTCAAAACCAATATTCTTTATTCAATCAGAATAAAACTGCCATAAATGGGGATGCAGGCCACAGTTCTCGGGACATTGCCTGTTGTCTCCATGCTGGGCTTACTTTTAGGCAAGGTCTGCTAGATTAAAGCATCTATTAGAATTACCAATGTAAGCCCACTTCTCAGAAGTTTATCAGTCAAATGCTAGTATTTACTCTCTACTGCAATGTGGCAAACAATGTATCAGCACACATGAGATTATGTTTTGTTCTGGGGTTTTCTATCTCAAGATTTTAGGAGAAGTTGGTTTAGATAGATTTGTATCCAACTTGTGGAAGTAATAACCTAATTTTAATGCAAATTGTGTAGAATGTTTCCATTTTAAAAATAACGCTAAGTCAACAGTCCCTAATACTGTAATGTTTTGATTACTTGTCTTGTAGCTATTAGCTTTTCTTGGACATTGAGGGGAAAAAAGCATGAACTGTATCTAGACTGTCTCATAGGTAATACTAAACTAAAAGCTGTAGTGAATTTGGCAGAAAGGGTAGCTTGGGAATCAGAGGTAGTGCTAGCAGTTCTTTCTTTCCTTCTCTAAAATCGCCTCATTTTCTCCAAGACATTGTCTTTGCTTATGTTGTGTTTCAGTGCAATTGTTGAGAATCAGGTAAGTGATAATGCTTCATTCTCTCTGACCGCATGTTATGAGCTTGGTCATATTCTAGCGTTATGTTTGTGTTTGCTAAATCTGAGGCAGCACAAACCACTCATGCAAGTGGCAGAAATGGAAAATATATTCTACCATGCTGCTGGATATCAAAGCATGCATTTAGCTGTTACTGCTAAAAACTTTGGAAGCTTTGGTGTGAACAAAGTGTCTTTGGCCATATTTCAGTATCCTGGGTTCAGCAGTAGCAGTCATTTTTCTCCTTCTTGGTAGCTGGTGCAGCGCTGTGTTTTTGACTTTCGGACTGGGAACAGCGCTGATAACTCCAGTGTTTTTGGTTACTGCTTAGTAATGCTTGGTTTGACCAAGGACTTTCTGAGTCTCATGCTCTGCCAGGGAGAAAGGCAAGCCAGGAGGAAACAGAAACAGGACACCTGACCCAAACTGACTGAAGAGGCATTCCATGCCACAGCATGTCATGCCCAGGATGTAAAAACTGGGGTCAGGAGCCTGGAAGAGTTATTTCATGGCTAGGTCATCAGGTGGTGAGCAGTTGTATTCTCTTCCTTTGTATTGCCCGTATTGTTATTATTACTGGTGGTAGCAGTAGTGATTTGTGTTATACCTTAGTTACTAAACTGTTCTTATCTCAGCCCCTGGGAGTTACATTCTTTTGATTCTTCTCCCCCTCTCCCCCTCCCCCAGAGTAGAGGGGGAAGAAAGAGGGGGAAGTGAATGAGCAAACTGTGTTACAGCTTAAACCACAACAGCTTGGAATGCAGATATGGTGAGCAGTGCCAGAGAGAGCTAATAATGAGATGTCTAGGCAAGCATATTGCTGTGTAGAGTAGTTGTACCAGTTCTCAGGTGTTAGCTGAAGAGTAAAAGAGAAGGATTGGTTGTTAAGTTGACCATATATGAGAAAATAATATGACGGTGTGAAAAAATATTGAAGTATGTTTTTTACCTAGTGAAATGATGGAAATTTCAATATCTCTTCCTTTAAATGTGCTATACTATCTGCTGGTTTTCTACAACAGCAGTTCTGTTTCCTGAGGCAGAAAAATATTTTTTTCCATTTTGACTGAAAACAGGTTGGTGGTTGTCCCCTAGTTCACTCCAAATTATGCCTGTGTGCCAACAGGAGATAATGTGAAATCAGTAACAAGTCCAGAAGTAGCATATAAACTAACATAAAAGTTGGCATATTTTAGCAATTACAACGCATGACTGAGCCTTGCCAGATGCCTTTGACAGAAGCAAATCTTATAAAAGATCATCAAGGCTTTTTCAGAAAGTAGAAGTATGTTACCTGTCTACTGAGAGTTGGACAGCTGAGTTGAGACAATTACAGTTCACCAGTGTAAAGAAATCTGTCAAACTCTGGAACAAATCATCCCTTCTAAAAGGAGCCATGTATATTGAAGTTGCCTCCACAGCTCTGGTGAATCTCCTTGGCCTCCAACTTTGCATGTATAATATTTTTGTACCAGCTGTTGGAACAGCCATGGCCAGATGTAAGTCAAAGCAGCCCCAAATTAAGTTTAATTTACTCTGTAGAGCTGCACTGTTCCCATCAGCATGAAGTAAACATAAAGGAATTTAAAGAGCCCTTTTCCTTTCCATTCCCCTTGTCTTGTAGTTGAAATAGGTTTGTCAAAAAAGAAGGATCTGGTTTGATCAAAATGAGATGATTTATTGAGGTCCCTTGAATTCTATGTTTAAGTATTAATTTGCAAGTATTTAGTCTAGTTAATGGTTATATGAAAGCTTGAATGTGTTATAGCTCTTTACTGGTGATGAGGAGAGATGGGAACTTAAGGAAACATCAGCTATGTGCAGTGTACAGAGATCGGTTTCATATATGAAAAGAATTACAAAATGTGGTATGAGTTCAGTGAAAAAAATCTGCACTTGCAGTAATAATAGCAATAAAAACCGTTTTCCTTTGAGCTGTAACAAACACAGACTATCATAAAATTGTGTATGTAAATGAACATTGAACTTTACATGAATGTGTGATTATGTGAAAATAATTTTTGAAAACTATCACAAAATAGTGTCGAGGAGAGACATAAATTGCCTATTAAACTGAATGTGTGAAGGTCTATACTCCCTTGTCTATGATAAAGATCCCATCAAAACTTTTTTCTTTACAGAGTCAAAACAGATCTGTGACAGGTGAGATGAATCCTCTGTATGGCCTTGTCAGTAGCTAAAATCATGTTATTCTTGACAATAGCTTTTTTATTTATAACTTATGATGTTTTATAGCAATATAGATATGTTACAAGCACTTGATAATGTAGTTACCTAGCAAAGCTTTTTTTCCAATATCAAGAATACTGTCAACAATAACACCCTGAGTCAATCCAGTGTTTCTGTAATTCCATGCCTTTATTGAAAAAATTTCAAGTTAAATTGAACTGGAAAGATTAAGTTATTTAATACAAATTGGCTTTCCCATAGTTAATGACCACTGAGCTCATAGCACACTGCTAGTGGCATCCATTTCAAATCTATGCTCTGCTCTAAGTCATCAACCATCCAGGCTGTGATTGATCTACCACCTGCCATATCACTGTGGTACAGAGATCTCCAACCAGTGCCAAGTCAGTGGTAACCAAAAACATCTCTATGGTTGTCTGTAAGCCTTTTTCCTTAGGGAGGGTAAAGGGTTTTAATCAAATTGGCCCCATCATTCTTTAATCAAGACTGGGTTGTTCATCCCAAATCTTTATTCCTCAGGAAAAACACTCTCATGAGTCCTAGAGTCTTTGACAGTATAACTCTGTGGATTATAGATCTCACCTCATGTATGCTTTTTGCTGAGAAAGCAATACCAGCTCAAATTGGCCAAAGAAGGAAGAAAACCTTAACATTTATAGTATTAACTGGAAAGTTTATTTTTATAATGGTAAAATCCAGCTCGATTTTTGTCCATCACTCAACAACTTGCACTTACCTTTGAAAGGGTTTTTTAAATAACAGTTACACAAACTGTGCTTTTACAGATGATATTTTGATATGTATTTTTCAGGGACTGGATAGACATTTTCAGTCCCCCCATCATTCCTAGAAGCCAGCAGCTGGAAAAGCATACTAAATCTTCAGCAAATCGGAGTACTCCAGGTAGGAATTTATGAAGACAATGAAAAGGTCCTCGATAGAAAGACCTTTTGAAATGCTGCTTCTGTAGTGCTGGTGCTGCCTTTTCATAGTTTTCTGTACTGCAGCATTTTGATTCCAAGTTTTTTTATTTACTATTCTTAGCTCAAGCTGGTTGAGTTTTCCGTGCAGTACTATTTGCCTCTGTTAAAAGAGCAGCTTATGCAGGGGAAGTTTCCTAATGTTTTGACTTGATAGAGATTAACTCAAAATATGCATCTTGTTTTTTTTCAAATACCTGTTTTATGCTAGTGGGGATGGCAAACCTATGGAAGAAAGAATACAAAGACTATAAACATTCTTGTTCAGAAGCACAATTATACGTATGTAAGTGATATTTCTCTCACAAAGAAAAACTTCAAATTTAGCTTTAAATGAAATCTCAGCATGATTTCCTGTGTAAAGACTGTTGTCATCACTTAAAATGTCACAGGTTTTTGTTTATTAATGGTATTTGCTTAGTAAATGGCAAAGAACTGAGCTGAAACTGGAAAGTCAACAACAGTAGAATAAAACAAATACCTTGGGTTTTTTTCAAATGCCCTTTTTTCTTATCGTTTGCCTTAAGAAATAGGGTAGCTACTTACGTTTTTCTTCAACTCTGGGGAATTCAGTGTGACCTCTCATAAATCTGACCTGTGTATTTTGGCTGCCCAAAGGATGGCGCCTCAGTGACTTACTGTCTAAAACAAATCATGCCCCTCAAATGGGGGATGTTTTCATAGATGTATATTTGTAATTGTTTATGACAGCAAACTAGAATTTTGCTGTCAGGAAGGGACCTTGCTCTGAAGAATCAAATCATAGGTTTTGTTAAGGGTCCTAAGTCAACCAAAGAGAATTGGACAGTAATTCTTGAGTTAGAGGCATGTTGGATATGAATTTTTGAGAGGTCTCTGAATTATTTATGTTATTATTAGGAAATCCAAGGCATGCTGCAGAAAAGCTGCAATTTCTGTAGACTTGATAAACTATGTTATCATCTTTAAAAAAGAAGCATACTTGGGAATTTTTTGCATTTCTTCTGTTATTCATGCTAGAATTTCCACAGTATTTTGTGAATTGTTCCTAAGCTCATTTTCCTTTATGCGGAAGTACTTTACATCATGTGTCCATGACTGCACATTTGGAGAACAGAAAATCTCTATATACTGTAGCTTTTTATGACGACTTTTTGGTTTTGTTGCATCCTGTATTATGTCTCTAGCAATTAGTTTTTCTTAATCACTTCAGTTGAGGTGAGTTATTTCTGTGATGAAAGAAGTTTTGAAACTGACAATCAAGTACCAAATCTGATCAGCAAGCTGAATGATCAAATTCATTATTTTCTTAAAAATACCACATTAGAAAATTAATTCTTTCTCATCTTAGGCAGTGACTTAATAGTTACAAGATTATTTTGTGTGTGTGCATGTGTGTGTGTGTGTGCAGTTTTCCAGTATTCCAGTTATCACAGGATAACAAAACCATATTATCAAAACTGAAAATCTGCAGTGATTCATAATGTGTTCAAGATACTAATTTTGTCTGAAACGGTCCTTAAAGAAAATCAGGTAATATAGCATTAATGTATTTATAAAGATTTTTTAATTCATATATCTTTAAAAAAATCTTTAAGTTGGGACATAACTTTAGGGAAGAAAGGGGATTAATTTCTAAGTAAACATACTCTGTATTCCTTCCTTAACATTTTCAGCAGCATTAGGTAAATAGGGAGAGATAATGAGAAGTAGTTTTCTATTCAACAGGTTTCACAAGACAATCAAGAGGAAAATTTAGACTCATAAATATGATTAATTTCCAAAGATTTTTTCCCTTCTTGAGCATTGCTAGTTCTGATTTATAGCCAATTTCATTTTGACATAACAAATCATACAAGAAAGTTTCCCCAGTAAGTGACAAAGGCAGTCATGAATTCTAGGAACCTCAGGAATCACAGCACTCAATAGTCTTTCTTGGACTGCAGCTGTTGACAACAGGCATGTGGTAACCCTGTAACACATAATTACAGTATAGATTTGAGCCCTGCAGTTCCATGTTCAAGGATCATATCTGAAAAAATTCTAGCAGTGTGGTTTCCAGCCCCCCTTCTGCTGATGGCTGATCCAGTGCAGTTGACTTACGTCAGGGTCAAAATATGATCCGTGTATCTTAAAGTGAGATTTGCTGCAAACCAGTTTCTAGTATTAAAACATAGAATACAGAGAAAATATATTTTCATGAAAAAGAACTATTTATTTTAGTTCTCCAGACTGTGGTGACTGTGGAACCAGTGTTAACAGAATCCAAACAGTAACAGTTTATTTGTACGTTTATTTCAGAGTTCAGAAAAAGCTGCTGCATGCCTTCTCCATTCTTTGTTATCCTGGTTTAAGCATTTTGAGCAAAAGCCTTTTCTCCATAAAAACAATAGCTCCCTTGATTTCAGTGGGGTCGCATTCAAGTATTCAGAGGTATTAACTGTCTTCAGTCTTTCAGCTCTGAACTAAAAAATACTCATCCCTCTATAATGTGTATCTCAGGCTTGAGGTTTCATTTAAAATCAAGTTATTTGCTAGCCTAAAATACTTTTTAATTTTGTAGTGATTTAAGAACAAAAGCTTTAATTTTGCTTTCACCATGATATTCATGTTAAACTGCCAAGAGTTTTTCTTCATGCAATCCTGAGTAGCATCGACTCCAGAAGTGTGGACAGTAGCAGCCTAAACAGCTCTGGAAATGTTACTTGAAAGGGACTCATCAGGGAATTTGGCCATAGACGCTTCATTCCCACATATGGTCAAGTTGTACACAATGCACCATTTGAAAGTAGACGGATGCTTGCTAACACAGTCATTACATGTTAGCTCATTGTAGGCCTGTGGAAAAAAGTCATTTCATTTAATTATTGCATCATTTTAGGAAGTAACTGAAATTTTTGTATATATTTTTAATCTGCTCAATACTGAATGCTCTGTACTGCCACTGGAAATCTGTTGCAACATCTAGAATTGCCTTAAAATGCATTTGAGGATGTTGTGAGGTGCTAAGAGAAAGAAGCCTAACTTTAAAAACAAGATCTATGTAGAAAACTAAGTTCTTGTTCACACAAAAATACATGCCGGGAATTACTGCTTGTCATGGGTCCAGCAGCAGCAGTCATTTTTCTTTAAGCAGTAGCTGGTGAGCACTGTGTTGTGGATTTTTGGCTTGGGAACAGTGCTGGTAACACCAGTGATTATAGTTATGGCTTGGAGTGTTTAGGCTGGACAAGGACTTTCCGAGTTTCATGCTCTGCCAGGG
>JASSUY010032102.1:0-14420 GCA_032466535.1 Forpus xanthops
CTGAGGAAAAGAAATCATTAAGAACCTTAGCCTTCTCCAAATCCAGGATAGCCTGTTCTCCCGATAGCTTCCAGAGGGGGCCCACGTTGTCCCTAGTCTGTCTTTGCGATGTACCTGTAGAATCCATTCCTGTTATCTTTCACATCCCTAGCTAAATTGAATACCCACTGTGCCTTAGCTTTCCTAACCTGGTCCCCAGCTTCCCAGGCAACATCCCTGTATGTCCTTGCCTCCGCCTTTTATAAGCCTCTTTTTTCCTTTGAAGTTTCCTCAGCAGGTCCTTTTCCATCCAAGAGGTCTCCTGGCCCTCCTGCTGCACTTCCCTCTAGTTGGGATACAACACTTCTGAACTTGTAGCAGGTGACCCTTGAATATGAACTAATAGTCTTGGGCCCCCCTTGCCCTCTAGGGTTCATCCTGTGGAACCTTACTATGCAGGTTCCTGAAGAGGCTAAAGTCTGCTCTAAATGCGGATGTCCAGCCTCAAGTAGAAACAGAGCACGAGCGTAAGGTACTTCCTTGTATTAGTTTCCCCCACAGTGTTCTTACTTTGATTCAGGGGGATTCCTAAACCAGATGCTGTTTAGTAACTTTCAGTACTTGTTTTCCAAGTACTTTCTCTTTCTGCCTTTTTAACCAAACTTCCTAAATCCACCACATCCTCTGACAAGTATTTCACAGGTTACTGCCTTTCACTTCAGGGGAACAAAACAAAACATTAAAAAGCTGCCAACCTCCTAGAAAAGTACCACTGCCAAAACACAGACATCCCCTCCAAAACACCACCACCAAAACAGCTCCTTTTGTTTTTCTTAGCTCCTGTTAGATTCATTTCTTCTCTTGTTTTGACTTTATGTTACTGTTTTCTCTTTATGATTCTTCATGAATGATTGTACACTATAAATAACAAATGACCCCTAAGTTGATGGCAGAGGAAGTGCAACTCCCATTCCTTAGTCTGTACCTTACTCTTTTGTCCTGCAATTGGGATTTCATATGTTTTGGGAGAGCTTTCTGAAAAGACCAGGCCTGTCACTCACTTCTGTTGGGCAAGTCCCTTACCTTATTATCTCAGTGCTTCTGGCAGCTTTGGAGCCAGGAAGGATATTTTCTTTTTGTCGAGCAGTGCCTGGCATCAGTCTTATTTGCAGCCTGACAAAACCAAGCAAACAGATTGATTTAGCTGTTCTTCTGGCTATGTGTTAAGTGGAGAACTATGCTGTGTGTTCAGCTAGGATGGGTTTCCTGGGACGTTTTATGGTGAATATCCTCAGGTCTTGTTCAGTCACCCAACACTGCAACCACAGATAAGAAAGAGCTAAAGTTCTGTGTGACAGATTGAAGCGTGTTCTCAGCAGTGTTGCCTGTGAGCAGTAAGCACTGGAGCCCACTGCTTTGTGGGGGTCTGTTCCAATACACTTCCTTATTTTTGCTTCCATGCTAAAGGATTATGTATGGATGAATAGAAAGAAAATTGGTTCAAAAAGTTTGCCTTTGGGGTAGATTTCTTTTTAATGTTGGGTTTTGGTCTGTTTCTACAGCACTCTTGTGGAGACACTGCAGTCGATGGATTTATCAACTTTGAAACCTTTTCCTCCTGGAGAGCCACAAAAGTTTGCTTTGTTCTTGGATCAAGTTTTTGGAATTCAATAAAAAATATAGAGGAATAGAAATTACGGAATTAAAGTTTTATTCCTCTCCTAGTGAGGTCTTCCATACTTAAGAGTCCATCAAGACAAACCCTCAAAGAGAATGTCTGTTAACATTAGCCAGTGTTAAATAGTTCCTGTTTAATGCTGGTTCAAAGTTATCTGTGCAACAGTGTCAGCAAGGAAGGAGACTACAAACTGTCAAGTTTCTTGGACAGACACATTTATCTCACAAAATGTGCACGGAGTTGGTGATTGCAGTGCGGAGGACGAGCTAAATTACTTCTTAACCAGTTTGGCATGTACATTGTTGTCTCTCAACCATACTTTCCTAGTTCGAGTGGAAGTAAGTTTTCTTTTTGATGTTCCTGTGATGTTCTGCAAATGAGCATATGTCTTCAGCTCTCATGTTTACAGTAGCACTGAATGGAGAATTGAAACAGATAAATTGAAGCCTCTTCAAAAGGAAAGGAGCATGCATGTGGTAAATCTGTGTGGGAAGAGTCAAGAGTTGCAAACCGGGTGCCAAACTGTGCTCTGTTTTGGGGCAATTTACACCCAAAATACAGCATGGCCCACAGGAGAGGAATTGGCTGGGCAATGCAGTCGATCCATTCATGCAGTTCTGCCATCATTGCCTGGTTTGGACTAATGCGGAGTGCAGCGTTTCCTGTTTGATGCTGACTGGAGTTCCCCATTTGAAGTGTTGAAATTGTCAACTGTGTTGATGCTCCCATCAGTTCATTTAAGTAAATATTATGAAAAATGTTCACGCAAGTTCTTCAGTCTCTGATATTCCAGAACTGTCTCAGTGTGCAGTTGGTGCTGACAGCTCTGCCTGCAGGTGCATTGGTTGGTTGGCTTGTGTTGGGGTTCTTTTGTTGGTTGCTGTTGCTTAAACAAAGAAAATAACTCCTGGATCAGTGCATCTGATGCCCTGGTGCCATTTTGACCAGCAGATTAAACGTGCATGGAGTCACGTTCCCTATCAAATGAAACACAAGGGTTATGTGAGCAGTAAATAGTGCTGCATTGTTGTGAGTGATCTTCGCAAAGTTTTCCCTGAACACTTTATTTGAGGATTTTTTCACTTCATAATTTCTATGGAGCTGGTGTTATTTCCAGTTTATTGCTCACTTAGCTCCAGCCTGAGAGCACACAGGAATGTTGCAGGCAGTTTTGAATGAGCAGTTGGCAAGGTCTTAGCAAGCGTTGCTTTCTCTCCTAGGCACCCAGGCAGAGGTTCCCTATAACAAAAATGGGGAAAGACTTTTTAGCAAGGCCTGTTGCGATAGGATTGGCTTAAAGTGAAAGTGGGGCGATTCGGGCTGGATGTGAGGGGAAAAAAACCCAACAATAATTTTTACAATGAGGGTGGTAAAACACTGCCCAGGTTGCCAAGAGACGTGGATGCCCCATCCCTGGAGACATTCAAGGCCAGACTGGATGTGGTTCTAGTTGAAGATGTCCCTGCTCATTGCAGAGTTGGACGAGATGAGCTTTGAAGGTCCTTCCAAACCCAACCCATTCTACGATCTCCGTAGGGAGTTTATCGATGTTCGAGGCACGCGAACGCACCGCCCCGGGCAGCCCCTGCGGTCGTTAAGGGGAGAGAGGAGCAGGGACCGGGGGTCTCCTCGTGGGCGCCGTAAAATGGCCGCTGCGGGCTGTCCGGGGCCGTGCCGTGGTCGAGGCCGCTCTCGGTGTCCGGCGGGCAGTAAGGGGAATGGGGGGGGGGGGTCCGGGCCGCGCTCGGGGTCGCTCTCGGTGCTCGGCGGGCAGTGAGGGGAAGGCGGGCGCTGAACCGGGCCGTGGCAGGGCTCGCTCTCCGTGAGCGGCTGCCAGGGAAGGCGGTGCTGGGGCGGGGCCGGGCGCAGGTGGGCACGTTGTGCACCGACCCTTCATTAGCAGCAGCCGCAGCGCCAGGCCGCTCGCGCCGCTCGCGCAGCGCTCAGCGGGAAGCTCCCGCGTGCCGCTGCCGCCTCGGCCGTTGCTGCCTCAGCCGTTGCTGCCTTCGCCTCAGCCAGCGCTACCCGCGACGATGCAGAAGGGGTGGAAAAAGTACTTCGGGCAGAAGTCCTTCAGCGAGGTGGCTATGGACAAGTACCTGAGCAGCCTGGGGCTGTACCGCAAGGTGACGGCTAAGGACGCCACCTGCCTCTTCCGAGCCGTCTCGGAACAGGTAGGCGGTGGGGAGCCTCCGGTAACGGTCCCGGCGCCGCAGGCCCTCCTCGCCAGGTGGTGTCTGATGCCTGCCCGCAGATGGGGGGTGATGCTGGCGACCCCTCTGGGGTGCCCAACGGGTGGGATGTGCGAGGGTGTGTGCGGTCACCCTGGGGCTCCCAATCAGCTGCTTCCCACAGCTACCTGTGGCACCCTGCTCTGCGGAGTGTGTTGGGGTGGGGTTACCTGTAAGCTGGGAGTACAAAAATCTAACAGAAAGTGTAACTTTAACTTTGCAGTTTTCTCTTTCATTCTTCTACAACCTATATTGGTGGGTTTTTTTATCTTTTTTAGCTGTTTTTGTCTCAAATTCACCACCTAGAAGTTAGGAAAGCTTGTGTTTCGTTTATGAGGCAGCACCAGCCTGAATTTGAACCTGTAAGTAGTGTCCGTGGTTGGTAGCTTTGCACATATAGTCGGGGGGGGATGTGGGAGTGGGCGAGTGGTTTAACGTGCAGTGAAAACATGGCATGCTTTGCCAGGTTTCGTGCATGTAAGAGGGCAGGAGCAGCAGGGTACTTGCTTGCTTACCTTATTTGAGTTGCTATCGCACAAGTTTTACTTGACTTTATATTCTGAAGCTGCTGAAATCAAGTTTAGCAAGTTACTGATACCTGACGAAGTTCTGAGGTGGCAGTTATTCGTGTAGTATATTCTCTATGGAGCAGCCATTGCAGAATTCAGTAAGTAGGAAATTGATAGGATTTTGGAGTGAAGAAATGATTATCAAAAGATGGCAAAAAACTCCAGAGTGTGTTTAATTGTTGCATAAAGAAATGCTTTTTTTAGGGGTGTTTATTTTGGTAGGTTTAGTGTCTGTTCATTTGCTTGGTTCTAGTGTGTGTTTTGTTTCCCCATCCCCTTGTGATCACAGTTAAGTGCTCAATCTGACCTGGGAGGGAGATGAGTCCCTGAGTGTTCCTCAGGCTTTTGCTCTGAATTTCTTTAGACTCTCTTGGTATTTCCATGTCGGTACCCCATGCTTTAAGGCAGGGAGCAGTGAAGTCATACCAAAAATGGTAGGACTTGACTGACTAATCCCTAGTTTAGTGTCAGTGCTCCCAGCCCTGCTCTGCCCCCCCATGCCATGCCCATTCAATAGTCAGTAATAAGCAGCCTCTGTTTAACTTTGCAACGGGCAAGCATTTTACGTTTGTTTTATTCTTTGTTGAAAGCATGTGGAAGGATCATTTGAAAAATACCTTGAGCGACTGGGAGATCCGAAGGTAAGGTTGATCTAACAACTGGTAAGGGATAAAAATTTTAGGGGCCTAAACTGGGAAAATAATCAGGTGGTTATTTAATATTTGGTGGTCTGGGGTTTTGTGTTAAGAAGACCTCAGTCCTGGGGTACTATTTCCATAGGTAATACAATGGGTTTATGCTGAATATTCACATGTATGAACAATATCAATATCAGTATTTTAGTGGGGAATTTGTGTTAGTGCAAAGGAGCAATGTATGCAGGCTGGACAATAAAGCTGAGGCCTCTCATGGGCCTTATTCATAATTGCAGTTCTTCTCTCAGAAGGAAAAGGCAAAATACGTGTGGTGTACGTCGCATCAGGTATTGATCAGGCTTTGCAGTACCCTGTTTTTTCTTGTACCCCCAGGGTCAAATACTAGAGATCAGACTTCTATTTCTTAAGACTTTAGCCAGTAAGTGTGGTGGATGCAGCAATCTCCAAAAGAAATGTAGCGGCTTTAAATTAAAACAAAAATACATCTTGAGTGGTGTGATTAAGAGTTGCTGCCAGAACTAGCTCCATTTTATTCAGCTCATGTCCACTCCATGTTGCAGACTTCTATATGCCCTAGCAATGGAAACCGTAATGTCTCAATTCTCAATGCATTGATTGTTTTAAGCAAGTGATGAGTTTGGTCAGGGATCTTAATAGCACGGAGAACTTAAACAAGTTCTCAGTGTTGAAGACTGTTTCACTAGCTCATGTAATCTCCTAATCTTGCACAGGAAAGTGCTGGCCACCTGGAAATGAGTGCTTTATCAGTCATATACAAGTAAGTGCCTCTTTCTTAACTTTCATTTTCTTTTGCACTTGATGACATTTGGCTTCTGGCCCCAGAACCTTTTATTTGTTTGTTGCTGAGATAGTAATGTGTGAAACATGCTGAGTAATGTGTGAAACATGCTGAGAAATGCTGCCAAACAGAGCTAACCTACTGTGTAAACAAGTGTCCTCACAGCCCGTTGTAGCCTGGATTAAGGGGAGGGTCAGTTTCCAGCTATGTTTTTTATCTTTGTGCTAATGTTCAAGGAAACCAGGGGTTTCCGTCTAGTGGCTGAAGGATGGAAAATGGGCACAAACAAGTAGCTAGGTGTAGTGGAAGTGCTGTGTGGTAATTACAAGCATACTAAAACTCATGTTAGGTGTTCTTGAAAGCTCCAGTAGTGAGGAGTAATGGGCCTGCTTGGTGTGTAAACCCTGTGCTTATGTCAGAGGTAACATCAGCCTACGCAGGTGCTGCTGTCTTGTAACAAGCAGTCTGGCTCTCCAGTGGTAGAAGGAAGACCCCTCCCTTTGCAGGCTCATTCTGTTCTTGTACTGAAGGAACAAACTGAAGCTTTGCAAGAGTTACTAGTTCCCTGCACTGCAGCAGTAATCCTTTGCAGGGTGGCACTTAAATAGCCTTGGTGTCTGAACACCCTCCTGTAAGCACAAATACTCTACCTATTCTATGATTGAGTGTAATGGTTTTTCCCACATAACTATTTTCTCCTGAAATGGGTGTTTGTTCATCTAGCTATTGCTGTATGGTAGCATTCATTTATCAGGAAAGGTACTCTACATTATTTTCCTATAAACCATCAGGATTTTCTAAAACGGCTCCCTGAAAACTTCTCCATAACATGCTTCTAAAACCAGTGTGTTCTTTCAAGTATTGTTTTTCTTCTGCTTACCTAGGCGAGACTTCATTCTGTACCGCTACCCTGGAAAGCCACCCATTTATGCTACAAAGAATGGCTTTGAAGACAAGGTGAGCAGAAGTGAGGCAATTTCCTACCCTGAAATCCTAGTTACTTGTAGTCCTGCTTAGCTGTGAAAACTTTCCCCTGGAATTGGGCTCTTGTAAGTCCAGTGCGCTTGTGTACCTGAACAAAACCCCAAAACTGACTTCAGCTCATGGAACAAGTACCGTATTTGCAGAAGAGTGAATTACAGTAGCTTTGCTTCCCATTTGAGAGATGGGTTATGTGGTGTTCTCCTGCCAGTCATTTGTTACGCTAGTGCATTCTTGAAAGAAGTTCAGTTTTGGCAGGAAGAGGTACCACTGCACTTCCAGAATGTTCTTCCGTGTCTCTGAAATCTCTTTGGGTAAAAGCCCTTCTCAGTGGGAATTTGACTGATCCAACAGGGTAAAGTGAAATACGTAGGTTGAGCTGAAGAGCAGAAGATACACTTATTGTGTTGACGAAGAGAGGGTGTGTTCCCCACCCCCAGTATCTCTCTTCTTGCACAGGATGAGGTGTGCTTCCTGGAAAGGGAAAGTTAATGGGAATTGATTAACAAACTGATTAATTTCTATGACATACAAATTGAGCACAGTTAAGAATAGGAGGTAATGGAACAGCTTATATATGACAAGAATTACTGCTGGGGGTCAAAAGAAGGCACATAAAGGAGAAATACTCTGTATTACCTTCCATCTGCTCCCTTCTTGTGTTTTCTGCAGTCATGTAGATGTGTCCACACAATCCTATGACTGGTTTGGACACAAAGCCAGAAAAGTTGCTGCAGTTTGGAATTCAGTAGAGGCTGGTCTGCTCTGAAATCTGTGCTGCTGCAGCTGTTCTCTGCTGGTTAGAGAAGAACCGCCATTGTTTATATGTGCTTCTTGCTTTTTCTGGGTAGCTTAATCTGAGAATGAGCCAACTTTAAAAATCAAGCAGGATGGTCTGTGTGTTTGTCCTCGAAGGCTTCATCACCAGAGCTCTCATTAAGTGTTGGCAGCTGTCTGTCATTAGCCTGCATCTACCGTCAGCAGCTCTTTCTGCTGTTGCTCATTCTCACCATGAGATGAGAGCTTGTGTTGGCAGAAGGCATAGTGCACACTGAAATCAGAGCTCTGGCGTCCCAGCTCCTGCAGGTTAACTAGGAAGCATCCTTGCTGGCAGTGTGCTGACAGCCAGGACTTTTGCTAGTTGTAGTCATATGGCAAGATGAGGTTTGATGGTATCTGTTTACATGGTGTGTCAGTGCATATGTTGCAGAAAGCAAAGGGACAACATCATATCTCTTCTTAGAAGCTGTGTTTTGCTGAGAGGTAGATGCTTTTTACTGAGAAGTATATGTTTTTCTAGTTCCTCAGGCAGGGAGCAGCGAAATGTACCTTTGTTACTTGGGCAACATGTATCGGGGTACTGAACTTAATAGCTTATATTTATTTTGTGGGGTTTTTTTGGGTGGCATGGTTTAGTGGGAGGTGTCCCTGCCCAGAGCAGCGGGGTTGGAACTAGATGATCTTGAGGTCCTTTCCAACCCTAACTATTCTATGGTTCTATGATTCTATGATTTTACCTCTTGAGCACTTGGTGGTTTCAGAGGTAATTTGGAAACAAACTGTTATTTCATGCTTAATGCAGCATGATGTACAAATTGATAGTTTTCCTTGGTATAATAGACAAACTGATTTAGATAGTTTTACCTAAGCTGATTGTACGGTATTTTCTGTTTATACTGAAAGTATTTATTGGGTGTAGATGAACTGTTATTGGCTGTAGAATGTAAGAACAATGTGGTCTTGAGCTAGGATTTTGAACAGAGTTAAGTTTTACATCATTCCAGACTTAAAGCCTGTTTTCTTTTCCCAGGTTTTACTGTGTTGTTCAGGCAATGGGCATTATGACTCTGTGTATACAAAACAGTTCCAGGAAAATGCTGCTATTTGCCAGGGTAAACTTGAATTCCTTTTTCTATGGAAGAAAATTAGGTGCTTTTGTATGTTTATAGGCAGTGTTTGTTTTGGTTTTCAGAGGTGGAGTGGAGAAGGATGGAAGCTCATCTGTTATATTAATGTGCACTTGTTATTCTAACTGTTAAGTGGGGTATTGAACCAAATTACTTCCAGAGATGCCTTCTTCCCACATGAATTATTTTATGGTCCTCTTATTAACTGAATGTAATAGAACAAGTGCTTTGTAGCAATAGATAATATATGAAGATCCACTTACCTTGAAAATTGCAACAGTTCTTACTGATCTGGTGTTACCTTAATTTAGTTTGAGCTTTGTGTTGATTTGTTCAGCTGTATTATACGAGATCCTGTACAAAGATGTGTTTGGCATGGATGAAGAAGAATTAAAGTCTGCAGTGGAGATGTTTCGAAGTGGATCCCAGAAGAACAGAAACAATGTCTCTGTGGCAAGAGAGGATGCAAACAGTGATTGCCTTCATGAAAAAGTATACAGAAATCCATCAGAGAAGGGGTAATGTTTTGGGAGGGGGATATGGTGAAAGGGAAGGAAAAAAAACTTTTAAAACCTAGCAAAGAGCAGCTTTTTCAGGTTTGTTTTTTTTCTAGCATTCATGGAGTATTAACTCTCTTACCGATCCTGTGACGCGAAACACAAAGCTGAAATGTATTGTGGAAGAGGATGTGCTTTCCTTGGGGCTGGGAAGTAGCGTGTAATTGAAAAGCCTGTGGTGCTAGCCATATGTGGTTGTATGTTACTCTGTTAAATGACAGCTTATTTGTAAATAAAATTATCTTTGTGATCAGAATTTTATTTTTAGGGAAAAACTATTGTTACCCTTCTAAGCCTCCATCACTCTGCAGAGGAAATAGTGTATTGAGCAGATGAGCTCTGCTTGACCTTCTCTTTTGAGTGGAATCATACGTCCAATAGATAATTAAGTGGGCTCATTCAAGTCTGTTGTGTCACTGAGGACAAGAGGAGAAGGCAGAATGTCTTTATAGAAACTCTCATATCCTGTGTTGCTCACGTCACTAGAAAGGCTTGAGGGTTGGCTCTGAATGCTTGCATATGACATTGATTTGATAGGATTTAGGGTCTCTTACACTTGGCAGTGCAAAAATTAAATCAGTCGGTGGGATCGTCTTCATCCTTTCCTAATGCAAGCAGTAGCCCTCATTAGGGATGAGTGTTGGAACAAGTAAAGATGATGAAATCAGGAAAAGGGTTGTCCTGTACGTCATAAACATGGCTTGTGTTTAAGGCAAAAATCTACCACTTGATGGCACCATAGTGCTTTTTCAGGTTGTGCAGTTGGTTGATTTTAATCCTGGTTAGAAATTTGCATTGTATCTTTTGTAACCTTATTTTCAATTGCTTAGACTGAACGACTGGGAAGGCAATGAGGCTGACAATCCACAGGAAGATAAGTTCAAACAAGGCATTGAAGAAGAAAAGGTTTGTCGGTTAGGAAGGAGTTCCCTATGGCATATTATCTTTGTTGATGTTGTATGACATTACCCTTGTTAGGGCTGTATCTTCTTTTCCACTTATTTAAAATGGCATTGTGGAAAGTGGGTGGCATATTTTTTCCATCTGCTTGTCTTTCAGTTTTGCCCCTGAGTTTCTATTAAATTGGATAAGCCTTTTTCCTTTCTGATATTTTCTTGTTCTTCTCTAGCTAATAACTCTCCAAAGATGGAGCTTAGCAGATGTTTTCTGGTCTGCTGTTTGCTTTTCTCAGAAATGGTTTGAATCGGCTCACTTTTGTTTGAACACAGTATAAATTACTCTAGAACAGTTTGAGAAACTCTATAGAAACATATTTTCAGATATAAGAACTGAAACTCCCACCAATATCTGAAACAGTGGTTTGATTGGTCTAGTTGGCTTCCTTTGATTCTTTCAGAGTAAAGAACATGTTAAATGTTAGTTTTGAGTTTGTTTCTACCCTTTCCAAGTCTTTTTGCTCAGCTTCTGAATACTTAAATGTGTCTTCATATTCTTTAGATTTGTTTTTTAGGAAAATACAGTGGAAGTGAAAATTTTGGAAAACAGCACATGTACATTTTAAAATGTTCTGTAGGTACTGGCAGGGTGGAGACTATGCTGAGCACACGTAAATGCACTTGTTTCAACTCTCTTTTTAGCATCCAGAAAATCCACCAAAGATGCCTGTTCCTTATAAAGTACTAAAGGCTCTGGACCCTAGGATCTATCGAAATGTGGAGTTTGATGTTTGGCTGGACAGCAGAAAAGGTATCTTTTAACAAAGAAAAACTAGAAGACTCTCTCTACTAGGCTCAGTGTTAAATTTATCAGAGAAGCTGATTCTTCACAACTGAAATGTGAGGGGATCCTAGTTAACCCAGCAAATACTTGTAGGTAGTACATCTTGCTAGTAGCTGGTTTCTTGGCTTAATTTCAAAATATGAAAAACATTGCTGCTGACACTGTATAATGGTTACAAGGCTGCTAGAAATCTGACCTTTGATACTTACTGACTACAGTATGGGAAGTATGAGGACTCAAAGCAGAATGCAGAACTCTGTTAACATTCTGTTGTATTGGAAATCATTCAGATTTGGGAGGTTTTTGTTGCAGCATGTGTTCAAGGACTTCTGCTTTTTTAAGCATGATTTTTGGCTTCAGAGATGTATAATAACTATCTCAAATTTAGCATTGAGATCTGTCAAAGGAGATGAGTTTTGTCTTGCTTCCCAGCTCTCCTGAGCTTGAACTTCCTGGAGAGATTTCATGGTCTTTGTGGATTGAGATAGGTTGCTGCTTTTTGGGATACACTATGGCTGATCCATAAAGCAAGAAGTTACCAAGAGAGATAAGTTTTGAAATGGCATTTAATGTCTGGCCCAAAGTGCTTTCCATAGTGAGGGACTTGAGCATTTTAAAACTGCATAAGCAGTAGAGGGTCATTAAATTTTTTGAAACAGAGTATAGTAACTAATTGCCTGTGTAGTGTACTGGTGTGCAGAGAATCCAGACAAAGAATGGCGAAAAACTACTGACATCCATCAGCAATGAGACTTTAGGCAATGTTTGCTTTTCCTGGATAAAGTCTGTTTTACCAAGTGCCGCCAGTACTGTGGCAAAACAAGACATATTCAACATTTTGATACCAGGATTTGTATTAAATTCAGGATTAACTCACAAAAGGCACTGTAGTATTGAAGTAGCAGTGATACTTACTGCATTGTCTGGATATTAGCTGTGTCCTGTGATTTAGCTTGGTTATGGTCTGTTCTAAGAACATCAATAGTTATTTCACCATTACTTTGGGGAATGTTTAGGTATGCATAGGAAGTACTTAATTGGCCTTTAATTTGTAGCTGGATGCTGTCTTGAAGTACTTGTAGGATACATGAAGAAAGAACAGTAGTTTAAAGGCTTTTTCCTTTTTTATTATTCGTTTAGAGCTTCAAAAAACTGACTACATGGTGTTTGCTGGGAGACAGTACTATTTAGGAGACAAGTGTCAGGTTAGTACTCAAAGGAGACTCAGTTATGAGAAACTATTAAAACTTCTTTAAATGGAGTATGGTAAGCCTTAAAATAATTTGACTTCATAGAATTTTCCAAAGCTTTTGTCACTCTATTCCTTGTAGCTATTAATCTGACTTCCTTTTTAATTTGATGTCTTCCTAAAACCTCTCTTAAACATTGGGTAGCATGACGGAAAAGCTCCTTGGAAATTCCTCGCAAACAGGAATTTGATGTGCATTCTGTGAGTGTGGAGATTCCTGACCAAGAGCTCAAAATGCACTGAGTGTGCTTTTGAGCTAGTTGTCAGATTTTTCCTGTGGGTTGGCAGCAAGCATGGACAGTCTTCTGCTTCTCTACAGTAATGTAGCAAATATTCTTTGTAAAACAGAAAGGGAAGAGCTAAAAAGGAGTAGCGTGATCTGAACTGGAAATGCTGAAAGGAAAGGTCAGCTTTCTTTGTATTCTGGTGTATACAGTGAGGGCTTACTTTTTTTATCACTTGTTTGAGGTAGTCCTGATGATTCACTCACTGACTTGCTTCTAGCTGAGCAGAGCTTTCCTTTCCAGCTTCCTGTTTTATCTTTTGTTCTCCTTGAGTTCTTAAATAACAGTCTTACTTGATGCTTATCTGCTTGGCACAGTGTATAAAAATAAGTAAAGAAAGCAGGTATTTTACCTTTCGGTTACTCACAAGAAGGTTGTTTTTCATAGGATCACTTAGGAGCAGACTTTGCTATTATTTGTTTGCATGTAGTATTCTAGATCCCCTAGTAGAGTTTAGCCATTTTAGAGCTTCCCTTGTTGTCTCTTCAGGTATGTCTGGAGCCTGGAGGTAAGTATTACAATGCTCATATCCAAGAAGTCGGAGAAGATGGCAACAGCTTGATTGTGTTCGTTGAGGAGCTGGCAGAAAAGTAAGCAACCTGGTGGCACTTTATGTTTAAGCTCTTTCAGGTCACGTGTATATATTCACAGAGGCTTTAAATAGGGTTGTTAAGATAGTTTGAAAAGAGAACCTAGGCTTTCAAACACAAAGTGAAGCTTTGCTTCCTTGTTGGCTATCACCCTTCAAATTCAGTGTTGCAGGAGTGCAATTTCTAATGACCAAAATCATTATTGTAGTGCATTCTGTGAAATCTTGCTGCTTGCTCTTCTCTGGAACATGAAAATGATTTTTGCACTTTGAGCTTAGTTCACGTATAGCAGATTACCCTCTGGTGGTTTCTCTGAAGTTCTTATGTTGTACCCAAACAACTGAATAATTGGCATTCTGGTGGGTCTGATCACTTCATCTACCTTGCTGTTCAAAGCATTCACCTTCCTCCAACGATTCTGGTCAAATGTAGAATTCAGCTTGATGACATACTGCAGAAATCTTGTATTGTCATATGCTTTCAGGTGTAGCTCTATAGGCATGCATGTGCAGGGAACAAAGTCTTGATCACGAAGTCAGTATGTTGCACATAAATCCTAGCTTGCCTTGTTAATAAACAAGTAACAGTCATGTGCTTATTGTCAGGGAAAGAGATGATTTATTTTTAATTTGTTTCCACAAGCTCCCTACGCTACCGTTTGTGGGTTTTTCTGTTTTCTTCTGTCTTATGTTGTTATGCAGTTGCACATATTATATCCTTGCGACACCAATGTCAGCATTCTTCCTGCAGGCATGCAGTTCCGTTGACAAACTTGAAACCGGTGACACAAGTGGCACCTGTCCTTGCTTGGAATATGGTATCCAGCAGAAAAGGAGGAACCTACCAGAAAATAGCAGGTGAATACTTCTCAGGAATAGGTTTGTACAAGGTTTCTACATCATTCCTTCCCTTGGAACCAAGGAGAAGTGGGGAGAAAGCTCATGGCATTTTTAACAGTATCAGTCTTTGGACATTGGAAGTGACTTATGGCTGTGATACAAAACTTGATCACTGCAGGGAATTGATGTAAAATAACCCTTTAAACAGAGGGATGAATTTGCCTTTGCAAAAAAAGAAATCAATTGAAAATACACAGCAAAGCGGCAATGTTCTAAATTACCAAGGTACTTAAAAACCAGATGCAAAGATTGGGTCTGTGAATAAATAAGCTTGTTTGGTTTGATCATAGCAGAGGAGAAT
>JASSUY010032102.1:14520-79780 GCA_032466535.1 Forpus xanthops
GGGATGAATTTGCCTTTGCAAAAAAAGAAATCAATTGAAAATACACAGCAAAGCGGCAATGTTCTAAATTACCAAGGAGAAATTTGGTACTTAAAAACCAGATGCAAAGATTGGGTCTGTGAATAAATAAGCTTGTTTGGTTTGATCATAGCAGAGGAGAATAGGTGGGCAAGAGCTTCCCCAGCCAATATGGACTGTATTTGTTTTATTTTGTAAAGGGATTTTAACACTGGTGAACGCTGATTTGATCAGCTGAATTTGGAAGGTATTCACATGTGAGATATTTGCATTCTGCTCAGAACTTAGAATGCCCCCCGAGCCTTCAAAATCAGGGTATACTTAGAATGCATTCTTCTGCGATAGGATATTGACTCTTTTTCTGAGTGTCCAAATATTGAGACTTCTGAACTGATGAAGAGAACGAAGCTCTGGAGTCAGGTGTTTAAGGTGTAAATCTCTTTCTTTCTGTCCTCAACTGAAACTGCAGAAATGGATGTGAAGACACGGAGGAAACTGTCTAAGAAAATTCGAGGAAAGGAAGTTTTTATGACTGTTTCTTACAGCAGGGGTCAGGCAATTCTTCCACCCCGGCTACAGCATGGTGTTCCTTCAGGCCACTTCGTTCCACTTCATTGCTCACAGGGTGGTGGGAACATGCCGCCATATGAACCCTGTCATCCTCAGAACACTCCTCAGAGACATAACCATGGATTTGGGATGTCAAGGTATGAAGTCTTGAAAACCTGTCTGAGATCACCACTCATTTTCTATTCATTCTTGCTGCAGACTAGTTTGAAGAGAGTTTGTGCTATTTAGTAGGTAAATCTGCAAATGAATTCCGTCTGAGAAGCACTTCCTCGTAATTGCGTCTTTTACCCTTTAAACTTAGGGGATCTGCCCGATTTATGAACAGGCACAACATGGTTGCCCCTCAAATAGCATTCTACCCCAGTCCAGGAAAGAGATGCTATCAGAGCTATGACAGTTTCTCCTGCAGGTCCTGGTAAGTGACTGTAAACGTCTTCACCAAATCTTGCTCTAAAAGAGCTGTGGAAGATGGTAGCACGTGTTGGCTGTTAGTGGCACAGTATGAAGTAGTGGGCTTACTGTGCCTCTCCAAAAAGCACTGAGTTGAAACTGAGCAACGAAACTAAGGTGAAACTCCGGATGGTGGCAATTCTTAATCTCCTTTCTTGTTTTTAAAGTTCATACAGCCGTAGCTGCCGTCGGATGCAGTGTGTGAATAAGGAATGTCAGTATGGGTTTGTACCAGGGAATGGACAGCAGCCTCAAGGATCAGGAGAAACTTTAACTTTGTATGAAATAGAAGGAGAGGATAACACTGCTTTTCCTACTTTACCAGTAAGTTACTAACAAAGGATACATTAATATCTCTCAAAGTGTTGGGAGCTACACCAGTGCACAGCACTTGTTTACCTAAATACACAGCAGGTTTGTTTTGGTTTTGCTTGGAATAAGCTGTAGCAGTGAATATGTTCAAGAAGGAATAGCTGAAATTAGTCTGGATCCTGTTTAAAAAAAAAAAAAAAACCCTACTTTGAAACCTTATTTTTTCTAAATGTTCCACTTCTTTCTGCTTCCCCTCACCTTTGGTGTAGTTTTCTCTTTAGTGTATTTTCATACTAGTAGGGTCATATTTCTGCTTTCTATTGCAGTTTGAAAATTAAACAAAATCCCGTTTTCCTGTGGATGTCTGTCTCTAGATAGTGTGGGAGAAAGCTTTCTACTTGTTTACCACACTGATTTATCATTTGTGTAACTAGATTCAGAAAGCATATAGTGATAGTCTGGAATGTGCCTGTGAATTTGTAGTCATGATGTTTTGGGGCTAAGATGTTGTTCCTGAAACCATCACTTCTGCTATAGGAGAAAATTCTGGATATAGACTTCTTCTAAAACAGTTTTTCCTGTCATATAGTAGATAAAGTGGCTCAGTGTAGTTTTAAACTTTAAAGTAAATCTTTTATTTGTAGTCTAACCCTAGTACAAAGTTGGATGTGCTACAGAGAATCGATTGATACTTAGGTAGCTGACTAGGAAAGCAGATTTGTATTTTTAAGAAAAACTGGTAGATTTGAGTTTTTGCTGTGTTGAGGCAGTGAACTTAGCAAATGTTAGACTTGCATTTGAATGAGAGAGAGGGTATCTGCTCAGGGCTGTTTAAGCAGCAGCCGTTGTTTAATTTTTCTTCACGTGCTAGATCTGTAGTCTTTGCTCTGATTTTTCCTCCAAGGATGTCAAGCAATAAGAAATTATCCTGCAGTGTTTATTTTTCCCCACCACAAAATCAGTACAGCTCCCTAGCTTTTTGTCCCCTTGATAGACTATCTACCTGCAGTTCCTAATGAATAGCTTTTCATGTTTATTCAGTGACTTCGTATTGTCAATGCAAAAGCCTTTTCTCTGTCTCTCCCTTGTCTTGTTCAGTCAAGGAATAAAGCATTTCCTGGGGAAAGATGCACCTCACAGAAAACTGCCATCCTACTAGAGGCCTGGTGGGAGAATCTTCTGACTTACCACCTATGCTTCAACCTTGGGAATCTTGCAAGCCTCTCTGAGCACTTTTATCGATCTCATAGTCACCATGTCTTCTGAGGAGAATGTTGGGTGTCACCTTAGCCATCACAGAAGAGAGAATCAACTTCTTGAACATCTAGATTCCTGCTTCAGAGAACTATCTTTTAAATTTTGGTGCAGTTAAGGACTGACTTCAACACGATGTTGTGTGAAGTGTTAAGAAGTCCTGTGGGAAACCTGAATGGGTGCTGCTTTCTGAAAGAGTCAGACTTGCATTTGCTAGCTGTGACTAAAGTAAACCTTTTCTCATGCAATTAGTGTAGTGGTTGCACAGATCTGGTGGTGGTGTGGTGGGAATGCTCCAGCTTGAGGAAGACAGGAGTCTGTTGGCTGGGGACTGCTTATTCCTTCTGAGCTTGAGATGAAACTGGTAATGGTCTGGGAAGGAATAACTTGACTGTATGGCACAGGGCCGTGTTAGGTCTTCAAAGTGAATTACATGAACTATACTAGGCAAAGCCAAAGGTAAAGGCAAGAAATGTCAGTAACCATTTTGCTGCAATCAAAGTGCATAGGAATGGGCACACATGATAATTCTAGTAAGAGTTGGTTGCAGCAGTCTTGATCTACTAGCCTGTTTCTACTCTGTGTGTAAAGTATGGAAAGGCTTTTAAACTATTTCTAAATATATGCTTTTGATTCTGCTTTTTAGAGCCAGGGTAGCCCTGGTCCCGTTATCCATGGTACAGCAGGATTCTGGGTAGCAAGGAGAGGCCCAAACTCAGATGTGCCTGACAAACAGATCCTGAATTCCTGTGAGGAAGAAGAAGCTAGTGAAAATGGTGAGTTTTTAAAGGATTAATTGGGTAGAAAGAAAAGACAAGGTTTTAGATGATCTTCAAATTATCAAAGTAGATGCCTTAAACCTCCTAAAGAGCTATTTTTTTGGGAGCTTTAAATGTGCGAGCACAGTATTTTTGTCTGCTGAAAGGAGGGGGCAAAAAGTACAAAATGTAATTAGTTCTAAGTTATGTTAAGTCTGATGGCTTTGTAATGGCAGTGATAGAAGGTAGTTGACATAGTTTTGGGTCCTTAAGACTTTAGTACAGAAAATGTGGGGAAAACAATAGAAAAACAAGACCTGGGGATGGGGAGTGTCTGGGACTAGCAGATGTCCAGGATGGGCACAGTTAAACTGGCTGATGGGTGGAGGAACAGGATGATTGCTATGTTAATGAACCCATTAAGTTGGTGTAAACATCTACTGGGGAGTGTCTGGGACTTGCAGATGTCCAGGATAGGAGCAGTTTAACTGATAAGTAGGTGAGACAGGATGATTGCTATGTCTGTAATGTTAATTAAGCTGGTGCTTCAAAGACTGCCAGCAGTGATGAAGACTATTGGAAGAAGTAAACGATTCTCAAAGACCACCACCACATTTTTGTGTGTATGCGGGAAACTTTATGGAAAATGATATAATTCATGTGTAGCCTCATGAATATGTATGTATGCCCAAGTGACTGTGTAAGGATGGTATGTGTGGCAGTACGGGGGACACACGTTAGGAGGAGCTGTCTCCCGTGTCTGCCGGTGCCGCAATAAAGAATACCTGCTTGTCAACTTGAAACATTGTTGGCATGTTTGCTCCTAGAGTTTTCTCCGTATGGCTACTAGAACTGTCACTTTCGTTTAAGCTTCGTGCACCATCACCTTTGTGATTGGGTAGGTCTGCAGCAGGCCATGTTGCTGCCTAAAAATGCATTAATGCATGGTGTAAACTTGGTAATGGCAACCTTAGTACTTGGTGGAATAACAAAATGAGCATATCTTGAGAGTTTTTCTATCTTTCTTGCACAAAAGATGGTGATCCTGAAAGCAGCTCATTAATGCATACACTGAAATGTAGTTCTGGTAACTTCAGCTTTAAGTTTTTCTTTTTCCCTTTGAATCAAAGCATCTTGTTCTTTCCCTTGTAGAGAAATTCCATGAAGAATATATCTGTGCATCTCCAGGTTAGTGGAACTTCAGTTTTTACTGCTAGAATACTTTCTGACTGTAATGCACTCGTGATTTTTTTCTCAGGCATTAGATTTAATGATCCTTTTTTTTTTTCAATTAATTTTGCCAATGCCCTCCAGATGCTGACTGTGACAGTGAAACAGTATTTAGTTCAGCAGAGCCTACGGAAAACTTGGTAAGCTTTAGTCACTGGCTGTTCAGATAATGTATCCCTGAAGTGTGTGGCATTCTTCATAGAAACTGTCCTTGGTTACTGGCGTGGCCTAGTAGATCAGAGACCTCTTTTGAAAGGAAGGAATGATCATTTTATTTATATATTCACACACACACCCCTTTCCTCCCTGAGGTGTTTATCTGAGTCTGCAAGTACAGTCTGCATTGCACAAGATAGTTAATGATTTTCCACTTTCCCTTTCACAAAGAGAAAGTATGTAGTTGAGTGCTGTGTACTTTCTTTTTCCGCTCCTGACAGTGCTTGCTTTTATCATGTTGCCCTTCAAGTGCTATTGCAGTCAGTCCCACTCTTCCACTGTGGGACTGGGGAGATGTCACCCCTAATAGACCTCATTGCAGAATTCTTATTTTTTTGTAGTCTGAAACTAACTCTTTAGTCACCTGCTGGTCTGCAGTGGTGTGAAAACCAGTCCTGTGATTTCCAGAATAAAACTGCTTTTACTCAAGTTACCAAAGAACCCCTGTGCGTGTATATAGTCCATAAGCAAATCTTTACAAATAGGGATATGGTGTGTGTGCCTTAGGACTTCTTTTGCCTCTTAAGTGGACCATGCTTTGGTTTAGAATCCCTTTGTGAAGAAGGGGCAGTCTCTGTGTCACCTGAAGATGGAGGGGCTTCCCACAGCTGTCCCCAGAAGGTAGTATCTAGTACTTCATTGTGGTAGCCCTGTGAAGAGGCAACCACTGCTGAGTTAATGCTAGTATATGGGGTCCCTTTATCTGCCCCTTCATAGCATCTTGTAGAAAGGTGAGAAGATGCCTTGCAACTGGTATTTGCAAGACGATTTTTGGAAAACTTGGATAGTTAGCTGCCTTACATCTAGGATTGTGTGAAGTATTTTCTAACTACGTGATGTTTCCATAGTACTTGTCAAAGCAAGTTGTCTACTGAGTACTCTGACTCTTTTCCAGATGATGGTGAATTCTTCAACTATCTCAGCCTCTACAGCTGTTTATGCTGCTCCAGCTACAGGCTTCTCCTCAAATTCAGCTGCCTCCACTCCAGCCAGTGCCACAACAACAGTTCCCCCACAAACAGTCCAGCCAGTTGTGGTATCTCCCCCAACTATAGGGAGGCCAGGTAGAGTGTGCATGCTACAGCTGTGGGCTTGGCTGTCTGAGGTTTAAGGATCACTTGCTTTGGCTTAAAATGACATAGTAATAGTTGTAACTTCACTGCTCACTTCTTACTTTTGTGTTTTGAAGGAAACAGTTGCCTCTAAATTTGCCTGGGTATTGGAGGTATCTGCTTTGGATTCCACACTCACCACCTTTAGCCACCAATTCCAATGGTTGTGCTGGAAAGCCCTTTTCAGAAGGCAGAAGTTCCTGGCAGCTCCCTTCTCCCCAGTTTCCTGTAGTTAATTTTCCTCCTGAGTTAAGATACTGGTCCTCAGGCTTTACTATCCCTTCCAAAAGAATCTCTGTCTGTCATAGTTCAGGATCCACACAAATGCCCAGTATGTTTATTGTGGCCCTTATTTTGCTCCTCTGCTTAGTTTCATGAAGCTTGAAGATAGACATACTCTTCAGGCTGGTAGGACTGGAACCTTCCCATCTGGTTTTAAAACTTCTGGGTTTCTTTTTAAGTGATTGCTAAGGAGAACTTTGTTAAAGTTTGCATTTAGGGGCACTGAGATGAGAAAGTGCTTGCTGAATTGTGTAACTTAGCATCTTGTTCATTTGACATGCCATTGCAAAGCTGACTTTTGTTTCCTTCTAATTGTAGCAGTTTATTTGATGCCATTGCCAATTTATTCAGCCCCTCTTCCTCCAGTCAGTGAAGTGGGAGAAGCTGGTGCTGTTCTTCCACCTTACTCTTGTGATCCCAATGGCAGTGATCTGCCTCGAGGTAATGACAGTATTTTGTGCTTTTACTACTGCTGCTCTTGGGCATGCTTCTGACTCGTGTTTTCTATGGAAACTTCACAGAATACCTGTAGTGAGAAGGAATGGCTCTTGGCAGTTTACAGGGAGTGAGAAATAAATGTTATGGATGCTTATGCTAAAACCAATTTAATTTCCAGTTCTGAATAGCAAGTTCATGTCTGACTCAAATATGTGGTTACCACAGCCTTAAACAGCATCCTAAAGAAATGAATACTAAGACAGAGGGTGCTTGGCCTGTATTATACTGGTTCTTGGTGGAGGAATTGTTTGGCTGATAACTGATCTAAAAAAAAACCCAAACAGTTTCTTTATAGTCATGCTGTTGTATAGTTGAGTGGCATATTGTGGTGCTCTCCTGCATGGGTCCAAGAAGTTATTCTGTGGTAGTATAAATGGGGGATAAAATGCAGGGTCATGGTGTTCCATGCATGCACAGTCTTCTCATGTACTGTTACCAGTCAGAATGGTGTTGAAAGTGCATTTTGGCTGTTCAGTAGTGAGCTTATGAAGACCAGCATAGCACCTACCAGCAGGGCAGCTCAGAAACAATTTTCAGCTTTATCAGCTGTAGATAGACTTCGTTTGAAAGTGGTAATTTTTAGTCAGGTTGCTCTTACCAATGTAAGAATACCTGCATACTGATTACATCAGACAGCTAAGCTTGCTATGCTGTGCAGCAGGCACTGATATACTTGATGTTTTTGTTATTAATTTATCCCTTTATTCTCTCATGTTTATGGTTCACAAGTCATAAATAGAGCCTGTAATTGACAGAGCTTTGTCTAATAACCCAGAGGCCAAGCTAAGTGCCTCAGCTACAGGAAAAATAGTACTACTTGCTGTTACGCTACATAACTTACTTCTCTCTAGATGAGGAATGCTACGAGGCCCAAGTGTGCCATTGTTGCATCATTGCACACATCTCAAGAGGTAGATAGGCTGTAGCCTACCCTTAAGAGCAGCAGTCCAAAACTGGCTGGCTATGATTTTGTTGTTCAAGTAGTTGATATGTCTCTGCACATTGGTTAAAGTACATGGGTTTTTTTTAATGTTCTCTATACACTGAATGTGTTGAAAGTCTGCATCCGTAGCTGGCTTTTTCTAATAGCTATAGATGGAGTAGATGACAGGATTTTATCAGACTTACTACCTTTAGTTCAAGTTTCTGAATCTCCCATGTTCCCTGGTGTAGAGAGTAGCTACTCATTCAGGGGCAAGCAAGGGAAGAAACTGGCTGCATATCTGCAGTGATTGTGAAATCCAAGTGTTCCTTTTTGAGCTGTTTTGAAAAGTGTAGTTTCACTATCACTATCTGACTTGATTTCCTCCCCAGCTCTGTCCCCTAAAAGAACCCATCCTTGTAACAGACTGAATTTTAGCTGTCTGGCAGTTGTAGCTTTCACTGCATCAGAATGATGCAATGAAAGCTTCTAGCTTTTATTCTAAAATATATTACTTTAAGATGGACTATGACATATTTTAGTAATGCAAATTGTTTTCATGCTAGATTTAATGTATTGCCATCTAAAATAGGTCTGTTCATCCTGTGTGGGACTTTTTTCCATTTACTAATCCTAGAGGGCTAAATTCAGGTAAGATAAAGAGCTACCCTTGCTATCTGCAGTTCAGGTAGCTACATCTGGTAGGTTGCAGAATAACTGGGCTGAAAAACTCTATTCTTTCAGTTGCATTTACCATGTGATGTGCTTGTCAGAAGTTGGCAGGTTCCAAAACACTGTGGCAAGGCTGCTCAAAGGCCTGCTGCTTTCACAGGTATGGCTTGTGTGCCCTGCAAGAGCTTTGCTTTATTGCCCTTGCTCTCAATTCCTACTGGAGTTAATCTTGAATATTCAGTGCAGTAGTACTACTCTAAATGATACCATGCACACATCAGGTTTAGTGTTTTTCAGCTTTTGTTAAATGCCCTCAACTGATGCATCTGGCACTTGGGAGAACTGGGTGTTAAGTGTGCTGACAAGAATCTGGAGTGGATGTGGATTAATTGCCTCTTCAGACTCTGCCTGTGGCTCTTCAGCTGAGTCATCCCATTTAATACTGGCCATGTCCTTCTTGGCATGAATTCTAGAAGCTTTTCTTTTAAAGGAATTTAAGGTTGGTAGTTAGTAAGCCGCTGCATGCAGCAGTTATGTTGTCATGCTGCTGTAGGATAATCTGTATGGCTTTTTAAGTTCAGAAATCCAGAAGCATTGGACTGTAGTGTAGTGTGTTGGTACACTTGACCTAGAGTTCTGTGCGCTTTGTTAAAGATACTTGCAGGCATGGAATAGATAGGAAGTGTGACTTGTCAACAGTTAAATCCTGGACTTGAGGGGAAAACCTGCTCTGTGTGTGCCTTAGTATTACTTGGAACACTTGCATTTAGTGGTGCTTAGGGCTCTTGAAATGTCTTTCTTAACATGGTGACCTTAGATGTCCACCCCTTAACCTGCTCTCTTGTGCTTGTATTTGAAGGAGCTGTTGATAAAAGACTGCTTGACATTACTGAGTTCCAGAGACTGCAGTAATGTTCAGAACTGACCAGAGCTTCCCATTAGCACAGCAAAAATTCTGTCATGTTTTTGTCCTCCTTGCATTTAAGATGAGTTTTTTTCAGCATTCAACATGGTCTTTATGTTTCCATCTCAGAGTGGTTAGCTATTGCTTCATAAGGTAGTCATGTTTGAGTGAAGATTGACTTGATTTCTAGACATCCGACAGAGGAATATAAACAAAACCTGGTCTCCTACTGTCCTGGCTTCTGTTCCAGCATTTCACGGATGTCAGTATTTCCAGTATCAGTTTGTCGCTTCAGTCTCCCTGCTCCTCCTTTATACTGTTACCGCTGCTATGAAGCAGCTGTTTCATTGCCCTCTTAGGCTTGTTTTGCATAGATTTGCTTAAACAATTAAAGAACAAAATCAGGTAAAAAAATCCACCAACAGCCTGTTTCAAATGTGGATACAGTTTCAGCTGGATACTAAAAAAATGGCATTTATGTGAGGCTTTTGGTTATTTTTAATGTTTGCTGGCTGTGGTCAATGTCACAGCCAAATAAGTAGCACTTTGGGGAGTTAAGCTTAATGCTGTTAGATGTAAGGAAGGACTTGTGCGCACTTTCTAAAATAGCTGCGTGAATTGTCCTGGTCAAATGTGCTGAGCAGTGAAAATTGTTGAGAATTTGCAACAGCAGTGAAGCAACAAGTCCTGTGTATTTCAAGATTGGGGTTTGCATTTCTGATGCTGTGCCTGCCTGCAGCAAAATGCAACATGCAGGGGTGGGAAGTGTGTGTGTGTGTGTTGGATGGGTGGACAGGGCAGCTATGTGGAGCCAAGGCCTTGGTCTAGGGGGAAGTAGGTAGGCAGTGAGAAGAAGGTGCATGTGGTAACTTTGGAGGTGTTGGCAAACTGAAGTCCTTTGTGGCTTGCTCCATTTGAGCTGTCTACCTGCTTTTCCTTTCAGTGTCCAGTGGTACTAAAGCAGAGTCTGTGTGCATGCACTCACATGCAGAGCTACTGCTGTCAAATAGGTGATAAAGCTTTTCCTTTAAAACAAATCTGTATTTGAATCTGAGAAATCAGCAGTTTTTCTGAGAACTGCCCAGTTCCAGAACTCCATCACAGGTTTAAAACATACATTTCTTCTTTTCAGTGCTCAAGCTTTAAAGACTTAAAAGTGCTTCAGTTTTGGACAGTTGGAAATATGTTCCCAAGTTCAAACCCCTGTTATTCTTGAAGTGTGGTTTCAAAGTTCTTTCACACATCCATGATTGCTTCTTAGTATATTATGTGTTTGCCTGGGGGCAAATTATTCAGTACATGGAAAACAAGTAAAATACTACTTGCAAGAAAGCAGGGGCTGAAGCACCCTTGTAAGAAAAGAGAAAGGATTAACATGATCCTTAACTCCTTCCCTCCCCCCCCCAGCCACTCCAATTTTCTGACTTTATGCAGCAATTGGGGGATCCTCAAAACTAGGTCAGAAGATCTTAAGTAAGAGTTGCTTAAAATAAAATGTTCTTAATGTGCATAAATTTCTTTTGCTTCTCAGTTTGTACTTTTTTTAATGTCGCATCCTTTAATTTCAGATGGAAAGGTCTTGCAATATTATTTTAATCTGGGATTGCAAGTAAGTGCTTTTAAAATGTACAGTAAATTGCCTGTAAAACCTGCTGATTTTCTTGACAAGTGCACTGATGTATTTGAGATTTCCAGGTGTGCTAAATGTGTATCCTCCACATTTGACTTAAAACATATAGACTTGCTTGGTGGAGATTAACATACAGCTCGGGAAGTGAAGCTGTAACTCAAGATGTGAAGCACGCTAGCATGCGTGTTTAGTTGTTTTACTTTATATTGTGGTGGTGGTTTTTCTTTTGGCTTTTGTTTTTTTGCAGAGATGGTGGATAAATGCTGTTGTTTCATGAAGATGTAAGGGGAGGAACCTCAGCCATTCTTAAGAAAATGTGTACTTGGGATGTCAAAGACCGTGTAGAGACATGTGTTTTGGGTCTTCTAGGACTTGTACAACTGTGTTCAGACTGGTTAGCACAACTTGTCTGTGTTGTGGGAACTCTTGCTCTGCTGAAGAGTTGTCTTTCTGCCAGCAGGCATATGCAGTGTCAGTGCTGCTGCTCAGGAAAGTAAAGGAAGTCATGTCAGCTTCCGCAACTGAAGAAATAGGAAAAACCTCTTTGACAAAGTTGATAGGTGGGAATCTTTTTTCTCTGTAGAGTTTTCTGACACAATTGCAGTGTGTGAGGTGGCTATAGCTACAGGTATTGCAGTGTCCTTTCTGGCAGGCTGTATTGAGGCGTTTGGCATGTGTAGTGTCTTGAGGTCTAGGAAGGAAGAAATGAGCTTCTGAAGCTAGCAGTGGTTTGGAAGAGCGATGGAGAGTTTGTGGTTGTATGAGTGACCTTATATAACTTTTCCTTTTCTCAAAGTATTACCATCAGAACTATGGGCCTCCCATGATGTATGTAGAGCCAGTGGTGCCCCCGTCACCTGTGGAAGTTTATCCATCGTATACTGAGCCAGCTCGTATCCTAGATCAGTCAGTACCTCAGCTCTACACTGATGCTGGGCGAGCTGAAATCCACCAGGTTCCATTGGAAGCACCTGTGGACGGTTAGTATTTGAATGTAAGACCACACAGACAACAAATGAGAGTGAGGGAATAGGTTTTTCAGAGCTGCTTGCCTGCAGCTTTACTATCCAATGGGAAGCATAAAGTTGGGAGGTCATACAGTAAACCTTGTAAGGAGTTATGACAAGTTCCTCTGCCATCTGTGGTACTTTGAAGTATGTCACAGTCACTGGTGTAGCCACCAATGTGTCAAGGGCTTTCTAAAGCCGTAAAAAGGAAGAAGGAATCCTTTCTAGGCCTATACCAGGTATGCTAACTTTAACTTGGCAGAACTCTTTCTAAACCTCTGAAGGAGTGTTTTTGCTTCCTTATGAGCAGATATTCAGAGTATCAAACCAGAATGCCTGTATTTCTTAAACTGAGTTTTGTCAAACATTTCAGCTTAAAGCTTGTAGCTACACTTGGCAGTAAATACGGAGTATTGTAGTGAATGAGGAAAAAGACTTAATTGCTCTGATAATGCTTTGACCTGTTCAGTTTGAGGGGTTTTTTCTGCAAAGATTAATGCCATATGGTCAGAGGTCAAATAGGGAAGAAGATACTGGCTCTCTACCAAAGTCCTTGAAAAAGCTGCCACTCCAAAGCAGAAAGCTACTAAGCAGCTCTTGAACAGAGTTTTGTGAGCAAGTTGTCCTCCAGTCTAACTTAGGACCCCAAATGATTTTGATCCCTCCATTAGGAGAGGCATCCATGGGCATAAAATTGTCATCCAAATGGATTTTCCCTTTGGGTCACCAGAGTAATGCTGTCTTCATAGTAATGAAAGTCTGCATAAGCAGGCCATAGCTACAATAAAAGTGTATATTTTGTTTTTTTTAAGGTAACTTTCAAAATGGAGATGCTCCAGCCCTGTCGTATGGGTCAGTGTATTACCCAGTCATGTCAGACCCGTTCAGCCAGCAGTCTTTTCCTGGGTTTGATTCTTTAGTACCTGCCTATCGCTATGTTAGTACTTGGCATCCAGCAAATCCACCCTATGGAAATTCTCCACAGATTGCTAATACTGTGAGTCCTGGATCAATACAGCAAGTCAGCTATATTGCCTCACCTAACCCTGCACCTCATGATATGCCTCAAGGAAGGTAAATCGGAGAACTATAATTTCATTTCTTGCTTTTGGTTTATTTTTTTGTCAACTATTTTGATACTGTCTTGTAAATCTTACCCTGGGCTGGGTCAGTTGATAAAACTACACTCAAATTTCATCTCTCTCTTTAGGTTTATGCTAGGGATATGTGACTTGATGATTTAGTGGATTATTTAGGAAAGCATAGGAAAATATTGTAAAAAGGCAATAGTGCAGGGAACACAAAGCTTGAGTTTGACTATATAAAGTATGTATAATAACCTATACTATCACTAAGTTAATATTGTACCTCTGAGGGGTTGCACTGGAACATGTAGACACCTGGTTCTTGCTTAGTCACTGAAATAGGCTGCAGTCACAACTGCAGATAAAAATTGGGCACAGGGTCATTAGAGGATGTTTGAAAGATGTTGGCTTTCTCAGATTCAGCAGATCAGTGCTGCTTTGCCACTAGTGGTCACATATTTGTGATAACTGTATTTCTTCTGTCTTAATTTTGTTCTGTACAGGTTTCATGAATCTTGAAATGTGCAAGAATACTGTTTGAATATGTTGGATATTGCTCTAGGTTTGTAAGATTTGTTTTTGGAAGCTGTTGCATAAATTACGGTAGTCTTGGTGTTTGAACTGAGAGCGCAAAATGTGTTGAACACATGAAAGTGAGGGGTCATTGGAGGATGAAAATGTTTGAAAGAGGTTGGCTTTCTCAGATTCAGCAAATCAATGCTGCTTTGCCACTAGTGGTCATATATTTGTGATAGCTGTATTTCTTCTGTCTAACTTTGTTCTCTACAGGTTTAATGACTAGAAAGTGTAAGAATACTGTTTGACTCTATTGGATATTGCTCTGTTTGTAAGATTTGTTCTGTGGAAGCAGTTGCACAAATGGTGGTAGTCATGGTGTTTATTTTGCACTGAGAGCACAAAATAAAAGCATTGAACACATGAAAGTGGGTTGTCATTTATCACTGGCAACTAGGCATCCAATAGCCTGGACTGAAGAGTTGTAGTTTTGTGGGGGGTAAAGCTGCTCCAGCATCCTCTGAGAAAGTAGCAAGAGATATCAGCATGAGAATGGGTTGTGGAAGGCAGTAGCTCTGTTTTTGTTGGTAAGTTTAGGAAGAAAACTCAAAGTATCTGTGCATGTGAGCTATAATTCTTTCAAAGGACTGTCTGCACAGGCTCTGTTCTTGGTAGAAACTTGCACGGTACATGCAAAACCAACAAGAAATGTGTGAGCCCTGCCTGCAGCCCAGGTACATCAGGGTGGCAAAGTCCTCTCATGGAGTAACAAACAAGGGCACAGGTGCCAGGTAATGCTGCTCAGTGCCAGAGGCCCTGAAATATGCTTATTTAGCAAATCTGTAATTGTTTGTAGAGGTGGTCTCCTGGCTACTCTGACTCTTTTTCAGGTGATAGATAGGTGAACTCTGCAGCTATCTCAGCCTCAGCAGGTATTTATGCTGCTCCACCTTCAGGCTCCACTTTAGCCAGTGCCACAGCAGCAGTTTCTTCACAGACAACAGTCCAGCCAGTCATGGTATTTCCTGCTTCTATAGGGAGGCAAGGTAGAGAGTGCATGCTACTGCTGTGGACTTGGATGTTTAAGATTTCAGTTACATCTTCCCCTCCTTTCCCCTCTCCTCCCACTTATCCAAGACAAACGTTAAAAGGCTTGAATTCAAGTCAGCTTCGGACAGTGGTGTAATTGGCATTTGCTGATCTTGAAGTCAACTGTATGGGCCTATGCTGGTGTTCAGTGGTTTTCTTATTTGTACAAAGTTAAGTGGTGATAAAAATGGATATTGACTGCAGAATTGGGAGGGGAGCAGTATATTCACTTTGGTGTCTAAGTATCTATAGAAGCAAAAGCAGTAGGAAAAGTGACTCCTTAAAACTTTAAGTTAAATTCAAGCAGCACTTTTGGTGTTGATCCTATTTACTTAGAATTCTCAACTTTTTTTCTCCCTTGCTTGAAGATGATGGCAATAAACTCCTCTGGTGGGAGGGTTGCAAGCTTGGCTTTTGGGTTGTCTCATCAAATCTCTAATTGCTGTACACGTAACTTGGCAATTTAGTAATGGTTTGGCAAGATGGAAGAGTCAGTTTAAAAGTCAAAACATGATAAAAATGACCCTTGAGTAGGTGATTTGATTATCAGCTGCTGTGCTGCTTCAAAAATCCCAAACCATGCACAAAAATGGTTTTACAAGACAACTTTGTTGGCAGTCGGGACCTTGGTCTTTGTATTTCTCCCTCTGGAGGAGCATTTGACTTGCACAGTACTTTTGTGGAAAGGACAGATGATACCATAGCTCCTTTCACTGACCATTCACTGGACTAGCCTCTTAAAGGAACCAGTAAAGCATGTGGCTTATTTTTATGAACTTTAAAATGGATTTAAATGCAGTCTCCATGATGGAGTCATTAAGTATGTTTCCACCTCAGTCACAAGTACCATCTGTAATGTCCCAAACAGTCACTGTCAGGCACTGAAGTATCTTCCACGTTCAGGCTCAAGATATGAATAATGCCTCCTTTCTTCTGCTGGCACTGAGACAAGCCTTGCTCTTTTCTACACAAATGGTTATCATCGTTATGTGTTGGTGTTTTATCTTCTGGTTTTAGTGTGTCTCCTGCAGTCAACTTTTTTCATTAGAAGCACTGAGAATTCTGTTGTGGAGTCAAGTTTTCTGTGTGATTATCCAGACTTGTTTACTTTGGAACAGCTTTTGATTATTGCCCCATTACAATTTGGTAGCAAAACAATGCTCTGGGGTTTTCATGCCCAGCAGAATCATAGTTGCCATGAACAGGGGTAGCAGGATAGAGCTTTCCATATAAGTACATTTCCTCTTGAAGCAAGCACAGAAAAATCCATGAGTATTGATTTCTATTGGGAACAATTATTTTCCTTCATTTTTTTGTTTTTTTGCTTTCTTTATTGACCGCGCTGAAGTATGTTGCAGAATAATGAATTTTTAAAGCAAGAGTCTGATCCTGAAATGTTTTTTATTTGTCTTCCTTTTGTGTGGATGGCTTTCCAGCCTTTAACAGGGAGAAGAGACATGCAGCCAAGCCTGTGCTAGTCATGCCTGCTGCCTCCTCTTCCACACCATATTTTTGTGTATGAAAGGCAGGGACTCAAATTAAATTAACACCTGAAGGCTGCACAGGAAGGCTCCAGGAGCAGGCAGCACCACAGTGTGCTTCATTTAGATGTGAGCACTTACAATTTCGTAGCCCTTATAAACAGCCTTTGAGGCAAGCTCTTCTGAAACAGCAGGATGAAAGCGGCAGGGATCAGCTGTAGTGTTTGTGTTGGGGGGATGAGCTGCCTGTGGTTTTCAGTATGTCAATCTCTTCTGAACTGCTGCACATTCTTTTGCCCTGGGAAGGACCAGGCTTTGATCTGACCACATTCAAGACACTTGAGTGCGCTTCTGTCCTCTGAACACACCCTTTGCTATACAGCTAAGCAGTGGTACTTGGGTCTTGCACCAAAAGACGTGCCAAGCCTGTGCTCTGTTGCAGTTGGCTATGGGTGCTGCCTTTCTGTCCTGTGCCCTGCAAGCTCCCTTCACAGCCAGAGTACTACCAGTCAGGCTTCTCTGGGTGTGCTGACATCTTCTGTGCCACCAGAGGCACAAGTCTTCTTCTGAAGTGTTCTGAGCTGCAAAATCTGTTGTTTAAGGTAACTATTTACAAATATTGCGGAAGAAAAGCACTCTGCTTCTGCCTGCCAGAAGCACCAGCGTGCTGGCCCATCGCTCTGGTGGTCTGTTGGTTTTATAGAGCTGGGCATTGTTCAGCTCTTGCCTGTGAACAAGTGCACAAGTTTGGTGGCCAGTGAGTGGGACCATGCTATGTCTTTATACAAATACCAGTATATATCTCTATAGAACTGGGATCCTTACGTGTTCCTCTGGGAGCCCTAGAGAATCTATGCTGAGTGTGATATTAAGAAACTGTAAATGCCAGGCCTGTTGCTGTTCATAAATGTTTATTATCAATAGGCAGCTGGAAATGTTACATCTGAAAAGGTAGAAACACCTTGAATTTTAATAGGCTTACATTTTGGGAAAAAATTAAATGCCTTTCTTTATTTTCAGTTTACAGTTAAGTTAAAAATACACATAAAATAAATAATTTTATTTATTATATACATAATTTCTTTTTTACATGAGGGAATGACGTGGAGGCTGCACTATGGACAGGGGAGATGCGAGTAGAAAAGGACATAAAACTAAGAGCTTGGTTTTGCTTTTTGCTCTTCCCCTCATCTCTCCCTGTCTCTAGGGGTAGCTGTTACTCAACTGGTGAATGCTGAACTCCCTTCTCTGTCTTATCTTCTCATATGTAAAAGCTCTTTTGGCTGGAACAGTTGTTGGCCAAAACTAAAATAAAGAAGGGAAAAAAAGCCTCCCCTTCTTATGCCATGAAGGAAAATGGCAGTTTAAAACGAGTACTTTCAGGTGTGAAGCTCTTTATGATAGCTTTTCTTAATGAAGAGCTAATTTAATTGCTAAAAAACTCATTTGCAGAGTAAGCCTTAGGGTCTCTAGGACTTGCCACATAGAAAGTAAGAGTCCTTAAGCATCTGCTACTGTCCTTGGCTTCTCCAAGACCCTCAGCCCTCTGGTTCCCAGACCCACCTTATAAACACATTCAGTAGTTTTTAAACAAGGCTATACAATACCCCAAAAATAGCTACAACCAAAAAGTGCCCCCTTGCTCAAAACCAGCTATTTATAGTCAAAAGGCATTCTACTCCATTGGCTAAAGGTATCACAGTGTTCTGTTAGCTAATGTGCTAAAGGGTAGCACACGTCTTCTCCTAAGCACATTGTTTCTGCTGGCTTAGGACAAGACTACTGCAGATAGGGAGATGCATTAGATGGGAGAGGGAGGGAAATTCCAATAAGCTATGCTGAAGGAGACAGTGCTGGCCAGGAGGAATGGGCTGCACTGGTTCCTGGGTTGGCGAGCCATGGATTGAGAAGGGTTTGCATGTGAAGAATGAACTGCGTGACCCATCTGGCTTTTAGAATAGTGGGAGGTCTGAGCTAGGGCAGCAACGCTCTGTTGTTGCAGTGGTTGGGTTTGTTGTTTGTTTTGCACATCTTAAACACAGCAGGTAAAAGTGTTTCCATGAAGCACAAAATCCTGTCACATTTGGTAGGGGAGGAACAAATGTGCATCTTATATGTACCTCTTTATCTTAAGCATTCAAATCACCATTCTTGATCATGAATTTACTCCAAAGGCAGGGGTTGTTTTAGGTAGAGGCAATTGTATGAATAATGTATGATGTGCTTGTGACAGTGTAGTGGCCTGAAATTAGGATTTTTGTGTGAAAATGAAACTGAATCAAATTATAGATGGCTAGAACTGATGTGGCAACCCGAGAGTGCTCTCTGCCTCTTCCTCCAAAAAACCCAGTAAGGGATTGACTTGTTGGGAGGTGCTGAGTTACATATTCACGGCGAACTGCAGCTTATTCTGGTAACAGTTTACTTTAGATGCTCCTCCCATGAGCTGAGTTACGATTTACTGTGGTCTCACCAACTCCAATTCTCCTATTACATGAATAGGAGTCAGTGATGCTTCCAGCACACCCGGGCAGGCTGCAACCGGCCATGCTGCAGCACCTGGGAGGTCCTACAGTGCATCCACCCCAAAACCAGCCCCAGAAAGTGGCTGCTTAAGTAACAACTTCCATTAATTCCAGGCAACCCATGTGGTTTGGAAGCTTTTGCTTATTTTTTGCCATTTCTGTTTGCAGAATTACAACAGAGGTGGGAGAGTGATCCTGTTTCTTTAGAAATCAGCCTTTGAGGCTGCGCAGAGCTTTCTCATGGCCGTATCTGTGGGACAGTGTTAGCATCCCACAGGAAAAGTTAACTGGTTAAAGGAGAACTCAGCCAGACATTAAAACAAAACTGAACCTTTTCCTGGTTAACTGAAATATGCTTTTCTTTGGGATTTTGGCCTTTTGAAACAGCAAGTAGAAATATCAAAGTCAAGAAGTTCCAAGGGAAGTGGCACATACACTTAACAGTGAGACAGCAGCAGGGGCTTGTGTAGTTTTCTAACTGCTAGAAAACACAGCAGTAAAACAGATACATGCTTACACTTACCAGTAGCTGTCCACATACCCACTGCAGACACCCTGCAGCTGCTCGTGTTCCTGGCAAGGGAGCTCAGGGTGCTTGCAGCACCCTTATGGTCCAAGTAAAATCTTAGAGCTCCTGTCACTCAAACCAAAGACCTTTATCCTGGGAAAGCACTGAAAGAAACCACATTGCACCTACAGAGAGACCAGGGTGAAGGGCTCCCTGTAGGGATGCAGGAGACAGTCTCCTGCTATCCAGGAAGGTTCCTGCAGCGGCCCTTGTGTAGGTGATACACCACTGCCCGAGGTGCGTGCCTGGGACCTGCCTTGTCCTGCTCCTCCTCATGCTGAGCAGGCAGCAGGGGTTTTGGTCCAGCCCTTCCTGTGCCCCAGCACACTGTGACACCTCATTGCTGGCCCTTCCCAATGAGGGGGTGAAAAGTGGACATGAAGGAGGTGATGACACATCGTGATGCTTCCCTGTAGCCCTATGCAAGTATCCTAGCACATGCCCGTGGAACCTCCCCATGCTTATAAGTCTGTTGCATCAGCCAATCTTAATCTCTTTAAAAGGCAAAGTTTTATATTTATATGTGAATATATTTATTTAAATATAATATTTACAGTGGCTGTTTCTGCTAAAAATTATGTTACATGTACCATCAGAAAAAGGATGAAACACAAACGCAGTAAGGTGAGTGAAGGGTGGGACGTAAATCACAAAAGCAAGGGTGTTAAAGAGTTTACGCTTCCAGGGTATGTTCCTCCTGCTCACTGTCTACTGCAGAAGTCTCCTAATTTCCTTTCCTGGGGAAACCATGCCAGTTTTGTACATGGAAAACTATCATAATGGACATACACTTAAACCCTAACCTGAATAAAAGCACATCCTACTGCTACAGATATGAACTACTTCCTGTATATAGCGCTTTTGAAGATCTGAAAGTGCTTATAAATAATGAACTAACCCCCCTGTGAGGTAGGTAAGTATTATTGTCCCTGTTTTACAGATGGGGAAACTGAGGCAATCAGAGAGGTGAAGTGACTTGCCCAAGGTCACAGGTGAATTAGTGGCAAAGCTGGGACTAGACCTCAGCAGTCCTGTTCTCTACCCCTGTGCTCTTCCTGTGGTGCATCTTCCTCCGGAGGGACCACACAGCCAAATACTTGAGTATCCACCCACAGAGCTGTGAGTCAGTGAATATATGAATGCTAGTATCCACATCATCTGCACAGATAGGTCAGTTAATTCCTTGTTTCTGAAACAACTTCCTTAACCTCTAACCTGAGGACAAATGCCTCCTAGCTCTAAGGTGATGTTCTTAACCTTGGCCGTTCGTTAACCTTTTACTTGATGATCACTTGTGGGTGTGCTGCTTCAAAGAGCCAGGTGAAAATAACACTGGGGATTGGAGGTGAGAAACAAAGCAACTTCTGGAGCAAGAAACCTAAGGAAAAAGTGGTCAAGATTCTTTTATTCCCAATTCCAAATTCCTTGCAGATGCGTAAGGATTATTCCTGAAGCCCACGAAAGGCCAGGTCTGTGCCAGCTGGAGCACAGCTGTGCATCCTGAACCCCAGCCAAGGAGAAGTTTAACTCCTCACAGGAGCAGCTCCAAGCATCCCACCAGCTCCCACCCTGCTTGCTTGCAGGGGCAGCACAGGGGCAGTTCAGCGGCTCCTCTGAAGGAAAGAGTAACTTGCAGTTAAACATGTTTTCTTTTTGAGCAATAGAAAATGGGTAAATGCTGGTGAGTCCCAAGTACTGTGACTGCAAGTGGAGCAAAACCTACTTAGGTTTTTAATTCTCATCCTATTTTTCATGAGCTGCTTTAATTTCCCTCCCCTGAAGTGTCTGTTGTAGTGTAATAATAATTCACCAGCTGCTGTAACGTCTATTGCTACCAAAGGGGATGCATAGATGCAATCAAACAGGACTTTGCCTTTTTGGGGAACCAAACTGAGTTCTGCAAACTCCTGTACACGTGAACTAATCACAGCAAAGCAAAGGTTTGAGTTCCACAGTCAGCTCAGACTAGAGGAAGTATCTGAGTGATGAAGCAAACCATGGGGAGCCCCAGCCGTGATGCAGCTCTCGCTTTAACACCATGCTGTCAGGAGGGCTCTGCAGGCTGCAGGATCCATCATGCCATCCCAGCAGGGCTGTGCCAACCCCTGCCCTCTCGGGACGCAGCATGGGAATGTGACTCAGGCAGTTTGTGCTGCCCTGTGTCATTGTTGGGGGGCTCCACTGCAGAGTTACCGTGTTTCAGTTTATTTGTACCCATTAATGAAGTGCTGCGGGTGAATGACACATTGTAATCACCACCGGTTCTCAGGGAATACTCAAAAGCCTTTCTGCTGTCCAAGGACAGGAACTCTGCTTCAGTCCCAGCTTCAGTGGATGTCTCTGCACAACCCTACTTGAATTGTTTTCATTCTTAATCCTTACACAGGAAATACCATAAAGATTTGCTGGCCCCACGTTGAGTTCATAAACTGCAGTGGGGTTAGGTGAAGCTTAAACTGATTCAAACATCCTGTAGTAGTTCTTGCTCACATCCCTCTTTCCAGAAATGTGCTCAGATTGGTTTATTAAACTGCAGGGCTTTTATTGTGAGCAGCTTTGGGAACTGCCTGCAGTTAGTGTGACTGCAGCTCTCAAATGACAGGGCTGCTCCTGACCTGCACATTCTACAGGTCTCCTTGTGCAGCACACAGGTCCCTTTGCCCATCCCTTCCTCAAGGACGAGGAGATGCAGTTCTCACACAGCTCTAGCCCCGCAGTTAGTATGAAAGCCTGAAATCTGTCCATGCAAAGATGCTTTTTACTCTGCATTAACACGCTAAAATATTCGGGGCTTTCTACTGCATGCTGGTAACAAGAGTGGTGTCATAAGCAAGGAGTACAGAAACGTTCTGCTCCCTGTTGCTGATTTTCCTTTACACCAGAGCTGAACTAGAGCCATGGTCTCCCCACTGAGGTCTGTACTGAAACCTGCCCATGAGTCTGGTGTGTTAGACCTGCAACAGGAGTCAGGCTGCAGCGTTCATTTACCTCTGATGCAGGTGTGACCTTTAGTACCGCTCTATAGGTGTCCAAAGGGAAAGGCAGGTTTCAAACCCCAGCAGAGCTTCCAGCTGCAGGTGTCCTAGCAGCTCTTCTGGGGGGAATGGCTGTGTGAGAAATCCCTGTCCTGACCCTCGTGCTGCTCCTGCCCTTGTGGTAGCACCTGACCAGTGCCAATGGGAGTGCGTATTTCCCAGCATTATGCTTTTACATCTGCAATTCACAACCAGTTCACACAAGAGGTAATGTTTTGGCTGCCACCCCAGGGATATGCTCCATCTCCTGTAACCTCTCCTGAGAAGTGAGCCTTAAGCGTGACAGCACGAGCACTGTAACAAGGCTCTGTCATATGGGAAGGACATTTCTGAGCTTGGGACTGGCTTCCTGCAAGCAAGCAGCTGACTTAATACCAGCTCTGGAGTGGTGGTAAATGCTGATCTCTGTGTTTCTTAGCAACACCACAGAAGAAAGTTCAAGTATCACATGGTTAAAACTAAAATAAGTCACTGTTACAAAATGAACCATTTGCCCTGATGGAGTTGTCTTCTCCCGACACTGATGCTGCTTAGGACAAAAGCAGTGACAGTGCTAGGCTCTGTGCTGAAACTACCATGATTAGGGAAAGAAAAGAACCTCTATTGCTGCACTCCTTTTTGCTGCACCTTAGAAAAGGAACTACGGAGCCTTTCTAGGCTGCCCGGTGCAGTTTGAACTGCTATTGCTTAGGCTGCTTATCAGAAATGCAGCTCACCGGCCCAGGGAAGATGCTCTTAGCATTTGCCATCCAGGAGGATGGTTTTCTTCCTAAAGTCTGACATCCATCAGAGAGCAGCAAAAAGCAAATGCAGCAGTGGAATGGGATTAGGAATTTCAAAGAGCAGATGCAGCTGAGCACTGGGTTTGGCTCAATGTGAGAACCACACTGAGGTTTGGAGTTCAAGCAGCCATGGCCAGTTCTGGGGCAGTTCACCTATGCAGAAGTTGGCAGCAAGGCCAAGTGCTGGCTTCCATCCTAACTGGAAGGTCATTCTGCTCCCTACAGGGGAAATCTCTCATGGGAATTTGGTATATGAGCAAATCATACCATGTTCTAGCAGATGATCAAAGGGGTCTCTTACTCAGTAACAATTTACAGTATTAATATAATAAACAACCTGAAACCCTCACACAACCGAAAAACTCCATAGTCCATATTGCTTAAAAGAAACAAAAAAGCCCAGTTATAAGTCTAAACCCTTTCTAAAAAGATTTTAAACATGATTCTCAGCCTCCTGCTAAGCCACTGCTCACCAGCTGGTTGTGTGGATGAGGAAAACCGAGCAGGATGCAGACCCAATGGGCTGGATAGCAGCAGTGAGAACCCAGCGGCGGTGGGACAATGGTGACAGCACAGGAGGAATCCTTTACTCGGCCCGCAGCGTGTCTGAAGTCTTTGGGGTTTGAAGACAAGACTGACAAGACTGCATCTGAAGAATTCCTGTGGGTTACAGTGACCTTATCAATGGTGAAACCTTTAGTTTGGTATTTGTGAGTGTGAAAAAGTAAATGAACAAGCTGCAGATGGCTATAAAATAGGCTAACATGAGACTGACACTTCTTTCCCACCTGTGGACAGAAAGGAAATGGTAATGCTGAATCAGATGAGAGCAAACCATTACAGATAAGGGGCTAAGTTCTCCAGGGAGTGCTAAGATAGCTTTACTTATAGCCGAGTCGTGACATGATCCTCCTGCCCATCTTTCCACTGATTTATAAACAAGTCACAGGCCTCTCCCCATGAATCAAACACATCCTCTGATGAGTCTATAAGTTTGGAGTTAGAGGAACAAATACTGGAAGCACAGTGAAGGGAGCTGGTACAAACCACAGGGCACTCCTTGCTCTGTCCTGTAAGTCTCGTGTTCCCACTGTAGTCCACCTCATTGAGGTTAATTTCACTTTTGGAACAATTCTCTTCTTTCTCTTTATCAATCTGAGAATATTTAATGTCTTTCCACATGTAGTGTGGCTGAATAATTCCATCTGAAATAGTGTACATGGGTTCCGAGTTTGGTTCAGGGACGTGTCCATTCATCTTGGAGAAAAGCAGGCCCAGTCTCTTAAAGGACTCCTTCTTGGAGCTGGAAAGTCTCTGCACTCTATTTCCATTCCGGACGAAGGAGCGCTTACTGATCCCGTTGCTTTTTGGCTTCTCTTCCACCATATCTATCCCAGACATAGTTTTAATTAGAGCAGATACATTGAAGTCCTTTTTTTTGTTGGCTACATTGAAAGACACGCTCTTGGCCTTAGGTTTTTCTCCAGCACCATCCTCATTTGTTTCATCCTTTTGGGACACCTCTGTGCTGCTGGTAGAGTAACTTCTCCTCTGGGGCTTCCTGTTTCCTAAGAGGTCAAGAACTTCATAGCGAAAACTTGAGATGTCCTGTTTTAACTCCTAAGGCAAGAGGAGAAACGAGTTACACGCAGCAGCTGTGTCTGTGACATGGAAGAATGATCACGTTCCCTTGGGAGAGCTGTTCAGTTATGCACATGGCTGATAGCAAATCACATTTGCAAGAACACCAGATCCATCACCATTACCCAGTGACAACAAAATGCATCAGCAATCCCAAGAATTGGTGACCTCCCAAGATCATTGTCTCCCAAGGCTGTGGGACCAGCCCCAATGACCAACCCTCTCTGCCCACCCCACCACCCCCTCCAAGAAAAACAAAGGTCAGATAAGACAGTTTCAGAAGAGGGGAAACTGCTAAAACTCAGGGGCAGGAATCCTATTTAGTTGATAGGTCCAAATTTAACATGTTGGGATATGTTCTACATATCCATTAACCCCTGACTCATTCTTTGGCTCTGCCTGGGTTAGGATTACAAACATGATGTTGACTCAAATCAGATACTTCATTCCTACCATTTCCCAATGCTTTTGTCTACAGAACACACAGTAAAAATCTGGGGGTGATCATATGTCATGGGTTCAGCAGTAGCAGTCATTTTTCTCCTTCATGGTAGCTGGTGCAGTGCTGTGGTTTTGATTCTGGGCCTGGGAACAGCACTGATAACACCAGTGTTTTCAGCTACTGCTTGGTAATGTTTTGGTCTGACCAAGGACTCTCTAAGTCTCATGCTCTCTTAGGGAGGAGGGGAAGCTGGGAGGAAGCAGAGACAGGACACTTGACCCAAACTAACCAACGGAGTATTCCATACCACAGCATGTCATGCCCAGGATGTAAAAACGGAGGGCAAAGACTCAGAAGGGTGGGGGGTGCACTGCTTGGTTGGGCTCGGTATAGGTGGTGAGCTCTTGTATGCTTTCCTTGCCATTACTGGTGGTAGCAGTAGTGTTTTATGTTATACCTTAGTTACTAAACTGTTCTTTTCTCAACCTGTGGGAGTTGCATTCTTTCAGTTCTCCTCCCCATCCCTCTGGGAGCGGGGAGAAGAAAGAGGGGGGAGTGAGCGAGCAAAACTGCATGGCTGAGAGGCTTCAACCACAAGGTTGTATGAGAAGACACTCAAGTAATATTTTCTGCTCAAACCCGCCCCCCCCATCATCTAGATCCCAGCTCCAGTAACTCCTATTTCCACAGAGGTTACAGATCATCCTAACAAGTAAGTGTGAGCTCTGCGAGCTACTACTTCAATGAGTGCAATAAATTATCACTAAGGAATAACGAATTACCTTGAAGTTTTCTTCAGTCAAACCTTCGTTGGTTTTGGAAGTTCTTATCATTGCTGCGACGTATCTTTTCACAAGGTTTCTTATCACCTCCTGGAACAAGAAACAACACGAGTGATTCAGACTCTCTTCTTGCTGCCCCTCGCTGAGTTCTGACCCACAGAACTCTGTCCCACCTCTGCTGACTAGAAAGAAAGTCACTCTCCGTTAGAAGGAGAACCCCTTCTTTTAAGGAGAACAAACCTTTGGAAAGGGTTATGTACCTTCCACCTTGAATGCTCAGCAGTTAACTACAGCGAGCAGGTACTTTGTACTTGTTTTGCATGTGTAAAAGCGGATGAGAAAAAAATGTGGATTTTTTTGTGTCCTCAAGCTGTCTAATGTCAATTCTTTAGGTGACCAAACTCGTGGTTGTGCTGCGTGTGCCAATAGGGCTGTTTGTTACAGTGCAGGTTTTTGGCAGGATGAGATCTATTTTGCTATGTGTTCATGAACCTCTTTGCTCACTTTACATAAGCAAACTGGCACTTTAAGCTCGTACATGTATCTGTGCTGGCAGCATACACAGAGGTGGATCTCCCAGTACCCAAGAGACTACTCTAGACCTTCCCTTCATTTCCCCCATGTCATAGATAGGGCTAATAAGTGAGCAACACCAACAGAGTCTCTGCACTGAGGTTTTACTGGAAGGTTTGTGTAAAAGCTCCTGCTGTTGGTACCCATAAGCTGTGCCAAATAAGTGACCAAATGTTTGTTGTCAAAGGTGACTAATTACAGCAAATACCAACTTCAGAGAAAAATACTCTGTAAAAAGCAGATGCCTTACTACAAATCACTGATGGCTTTTGTCAGTAACCCTGACATACCACCTAACATTCTGGAGAGCACTATTTTCCCTTCCAGCACGCTGCCATAATGCACCACACTGAATGCAAGTACTGAAGCTGCTTTTAATACAGTTTCATCCTTTTGTAGCTTGACTTTAATGAGCATTTGATGACAAGCAGGCTGAGAATAAACAAACCCAGCAGAACTCAACAAAAGGACCACTCCTCCTTCCTGAACTGTCCAAAACAAATCCTAACCACTGTCTGAGGTAGGGAAGCTTTACAAAAACAGCAGGAGAGGAACAATTCAAGAGTGTGTAAAAACACTGCAGAAACAGGTTTAATCAGGATGCTGTGACAGCCTGGTCCCTCTGATGGACCTGGGGGTGTCACCTTTGACTTCTGCTGCCAGACTGATACCCAGCATGTTTTCCACTGCTTCAGAGGGGATGAAAGGCAAAGAGTGATTTACTTGATCATCCCACCTCTAATGAGGAAATGTTTCAATCCATGCTAAGCAAAATCCTCTGAGAGGACCTGCACTTATCAGAATACACTGCAGAAGCAAGAATGGAAGTATCAGAAAATGAGCAGGAAGGATAACCAACAACTTTATGTGCTCAAGAGTTTACCTGGTAATGTTGATTCTGGATCAGGTTGTCAGCATGCCGCTCCTGGAAAGGGAAAGGCACAGAGATGTTACCTGTTTAGTCCTGTCTTTAGTGCTCCTGATGGCTCCCAGCAAGTTATGAGCCAGCAACCTTCTACTGCACCAGCAGAGCAGGGGCCCTTGTGATCTGAACATGCACAAGCACCCTGGAAAAGCAAAGTATAAACCCATGCAGATCCTTACTGTGAATGTTTTGAGGTTTTCGTGCCTCTTCTGTTCATTGTCAGAGTCATTGCCTGGACACAGGTGATTGTGAAGCCACTTGCAGAGGTACCACACTGACTTGGGACTTGGGACGATGTTAAAAGGAGGAGGCAGAGTGGCACCTTCATCAAAGTAACTCATCCAGAGCTTCGTCCGTGCAAACTTCCACTCAATATCTGCATGGTCCTGTGGGAGAAAGAGGGAGACCATCAACAGCTTCAGGCAGGCTCTGTGCAGCCAAGCAGGTGGCACACGAGCAATAAAGGATTTCTCCAGCTCAGGTAGAGCAGGAGCACTTCTCCCTCACTGGGGGTGTACTTAAAATCAATGTGAAATGTAGCCGGTGTCAAAATACCAACCCAAGGAATGATGACAAGGAATGTTCAGCAGTGTTCAGCAGAAGGAACTGCAGATGCTAAAGCCCAGCTTTGTCCTTAGAGGTCATGCATATATTAGTTTGCCAACACAAGAAGCAAGAAAACACCTTTCTTTGCTTTCTGTTAGCACTTTTATTGCACAAACCCTTGGTTTTCATGCCTAAATCCAGTGAATTCTCGCTTTCTTCCCTAGGAAAAATTATTTCACAGTGGGCTTTTTTTGTTTCCTTTTTATAGCATCCGTGAATTCAGCTCTTACAAGGAAGTGACACATTTTATGTGTGCCGTATTTTACATCTTGCCTCTGCATTATCCTTACACAAACCACAAGACATCTTACTGTTTGTTTTATTCCACTTGTATTAGCACCACGCCAGCTTGCTGTGCTGTAGTGGTTTTCATCCCCAACAGTAACAGTGGAAAGTCAACAGCATCACTTTACAGTCCATACAGTTGCTGCAAAAGGAATACTGAGGCTATGCAAGACATTGCCCTCACAGACTGCAAAATGGTGATCCCCAAATCAAGGTATTCAATGGAGTCAACCGGCTCTTCTGCTCAGTAGCAAACTCCATATTCCTTTCACCATCAGGGCAGAGCTCTCTCCCTCCAGCCTGCATTCAGAGAGCAACTGCAGCATCACTCAGAATGGATTTTGTGCTCATTTCTGCTTTGTAAGTTCTGCAGAAATCCTGATGTTAGGCAAAAGAAGGAAATAGTTTGAATCTTTCAAGCCAGGCAGTGCTGACCACAGCTTCCAACGGGACACTGAATTTAAATGGTAAGTTAATGAATTGTTACCAGTGCAGAGGACAGTGCTGAGCTGACGGTTATGACACTTCAGCTGTTCAGCATTGCTGGCAGCAGTACCTGACAGCAGATTAAACCAAAGCCGTGGTGATCTGAGCTAAGGAACAGCACAAGGCTGGAGGAAAGGACAGCTTCAACCAGGCTGGAACAAGCAGCCCTCTTGAGTGAGGGATGCTGCAGCTCTCAGAAACAGGCACTGAGGTGTAGGACAGGGAGTTTGAGTAACAAATGGCTGAGCATGAGGCCCAAAGAACTACTACACCACCTTCATGGCTGAACTCCAGTGTTCTGACATGGGGAATGTGCTCACATCTGGACAGTGAAGGGCAGCTGAACTCCGTTTTAGTGGTGTATTCAGAGCATGTGCATCTCTCAGTTCAAACCAAGAGCCTCAGTGGCCCAGGAGCACATTAGCCTCTGCAGATGACCTGAATCAGCCTAGAACACTACTGTTCCCCTGCCAACTTACTGAAAGGGCGGTTTTCAAGCCACAGGTAGACTCAGAGCAGCAACCTGTGCCCCTTCTTGCCTCACACATTATCAGTCCCCATAAGCAAGGAAATTGCAGCATCACTGTGAAGTAGTAGAAGCTGATGCTGGTGGAAATGAAGCTCTGGGTAGGAAATAATGCAGTTTGCAGCAGTGACTGCCACTAAGAAAATAGAAGAACAAGTGTTGCTCATCTCTTCTTCATTTGTCTCTTCCTGCATGAGACCAGCACTGAGTTATTCAGCCCTACTGTGAGTAAACCCTTCCCACCTGGCAACACTGACAGCACTGTCTGGGGCAGCTGCAAAGTTTGGGGTATGGCAGCAGCTGAAAGAGACTGCAAAGACTTATTCTGGAGAGAGATGTGTTTGTATTCTCTGTCAATACAGAAGCAGGTGTGAATCTGCTCAGGTGTGAACAGGACTCAACAGGTCATGTTGAGGAGGCAGAAGGGAGGTTATAAATCCACCCTGTCCTTCTACAAAGGCCCATCAAAGGCCCAGTGGGGTGGGATCAGGTGTGGTGACTTGGCAGCAATTCCCTTCAGCACCTTATAAAAAGGGCATGTCCTGGCTAGAGGAGGTTTAGGAGGGGATGTGGATGCTGTCTGCAGAGGAGGTGAGGAACAGCACAGCTATAGCTTGTGGACTGCAAATGAGTGCTTGGGAAAGGAAGAAAATGGCTAAAGCTCTTTTCTGTGCAGTGGTTTCTTTTTGTTCCTTCCGTTTTAAATAGCTGTAGGGGACCATGTGGGCTTGACCAGGGACTGAATGCAGGTGCAGGGCACTGCTGTGGAGCTTAATGGGAGCTCTTCATTAGGGAAGTTTTGTGGATGGCCTGAACAAATCCCTGCTGATGTCAGTGTCTGTGGGTGAGGTTGATGGGCACTGGCTTCAACCCCACCTTTATTTAGTCCTTCCTGTGCTGTCTCAGTGCAACATAACCTCTCTTAAAAGACATACTCTTCCCTCAAAGCTCAAAGTATCTTTTCTATTTGCTGCTGCTGTGAGTTCTCCAGGGTTTACAAGCTCAGCCTGTCTCAATTACTCACCTTGATGTCTTGAGGACCTGAGCACATCAGATGAAAGCTCCCGGCAGCAGTTTTGTGTCAGAAACATAACAGAGACATCTCAGTTTTACTGAGAATACCTTTGTGTGCCAGGAAGCCATTTCCTTGGTGAGAGCTCTCTTTAGTGCTGTAAGCACTGAAGTCTCCCCACAAAACTACAGTTTTCCTACCTCTCCTCCCTGTGGTGAGTACCAGGAGTGCCATGCTTCAGCAATCATTCAATACTCATTTCAAAGCTGAAGCTCTCCTGAGGTACAGCTGGTATCTCGGTCACTGCACTGGCTGTGAACATGGCCCAGGGGACCACCAGATGTGCTCCAGCTTTTGGAGCATCTCATAGAATCACAGAGTGGCTTGGGTTGAAGGCATCTTAAAGCTCATCCAGTTCCAACCCCTGCCACAGTCAGGGACACCTTCCACTAGATCAGGTTGCTCTAAGCCCCATCCAACCTGGCATTGAACACTGCCAGCCCGGGCCCTCCTTCTGCAGTGCTCCACTGGCTGCTGATTTAATGACTGGTTACAGGCTGCGGGTGTTGGAGCCTGCTCCCAGGGACATCCAGCATGGGCATATGACAAATGACTGCTCCTGCTGACCCCATGACACCCCTGGAGGCTTCAGTCAGAGTGGGCTCCTAAGAGAGGGCAGGAGGAGACATGGATGCTCTGGCCTGCACAGAGAGTGCTGGCAGAAGGCACAACAAACCCCTGGGGAGCTCAGCGGGATGAGATGTGCCCTGCAGCACCCTGCCGTGGTGAGAAGCTCCCAGCGGAACCACCATGCAGCGATGATGGGCTCCTGCGCTGTCTCACACAACGCTCCTGAGGGCAGCTCTTTGGTAACGTTTTTAATAAGCTAAAGAAACACATCCACTAATGCTGCAAGTGTGACTTTGTTGCTGGGAATTTAAAACTGAGCCTGGATTTCACTGTCCTCTCTTTGAGCTTCTGTTGCTCTTGCCCTTGTTCTCATCACCGTTTACTTTTAAGCACTGCTCATCATTACAGCTATAAAACATTCCCCTTCTTAAGAGGGCCAAGCCCTCAAGCTCAAAGAACACAAACTCAGAAACCAGCACTCAGCTTCTCTGTGAGAACAAAAGAAATGTATGACTTACTATCACAGCATGGATGTGTCATACCGGCCACATAATCCTCTTGCAAGTCTCTGCCATTTGAAGTGAGAATTAATCTCCCATAAAGATTTCCCTGTGGGATCGCTGAAGCCGTCTTACTGTAGCGATTGTGAGGATTTTCTAATTCACTCAAAGTGATGTATTCACCGATGTGCCACATTTGAAATAATTACCTGCTACACTAATGGTCCAGGGTAATTCCACCACCCACCTCCATCGCTGGGTAGAAAATCTGTTGTTTACATTTTGTCAAATCTTTGCTAGAAAGATTTCCATCACCATCTCCTCACTGGGCCATATGGTTTCGATCATCCTTTGCCAAGTAACAGCCAGTTTCTCAGCTGGTACTGACCCAGCGAGCACAGACCCAGGCTGTTTCAGTCCTCTGCATGAGGTGGTTTCCACTGCCACAGCCTCTAGATTCACAAACCTCTTTGTGTGTGATTTCAGCTCCCCTGTGGCTGGGAAGCTGATGGAGGAAAAGGCTGTTACTTTCAGCTGAAGCACAGGAGCTGAAGCACAGTGCTGTCCTGTTGGAAGCCTGTGGCAAAGGAGGGCACAGGAGGCCGATCTCATGACTCTTGAATTAGCATCCCTGAAAGCACTGGGGTAGTTTTGAGTTCAGGTTATGAAATGGATTGTGGCAGCTCCCTGTGCTCTGCAGTTGCACACTGTAGCTAGCTCTGGATTAGGCTGGCATAGAGCCATGGTACAAAGACACAGCTAAAGCGTAATGCTGAGGTGACGGTAATGCTCAGCAGCCAGCCACCCTGAGAGCTTCAAACCTAGCCACTGCAGAACAATCACACGATAACCAGTTACCTAAGCTCCTCTATACTACACAGAGCTGCACTGAGAAGTGTGTTCCTGGGCTGCAGATCCTCCCCATGCCCATTAGGAAAGAATAAAGATGCCCGGCATCTTTCTAGCTGGCACAAAAAGGGCTGCATGTGCTTTTCTTGTGTTTTATGATACAACAGTCAGTGGGCTAAGCTGGAAATCAGGCTGCTGCCTGTCAGATGCAGACACAGATGGCTGTGATGATGCCCTCGGGACCGGGCTGTCTGGCCGTGGCTGAGTGCCTTGGAAGGAGGCACAGGAAGCTTTCCAGTTGTGCTGGGAATGCTGGCAGAAGCATTTCTGCACCCACAGTAGCAGGACTGCTCCCTGCCGCTGTCCCAGGAGGTGTCAGCAGCAGCCCCATGAGATTAGGAGTGCCCAGGATGTAGTATTTTCCTCTAGGAAGGAAGAAGGAGACACAGAGTTCACCTTGAAAAGGTGATCACCAATGTCTCATCTGCAGCCTATGGAGAAGTCGTTAAACTCTCTTTAGTATATTTCTATCTCACATGCCTTTTTATTGCTCTTTGCTAAATCCAGATGAGGAAACAGCCCAGAAAATACATTTGGCCAGGCTAGAACCAACAATATGCCCCGGTGTCTCCTGAATGGGAAGCATTGCAGAAAAGCGGTCAGGGGAAAGCTATGCTTTACAGAACCTGACACAGACAACTCTTGTGCAGCTTTGAAGCTGTTAATTTTGTAATACATGTTGGGCAAGCTGGTGGCAACATCAGCAGAGCCCAGGGGTTTAATGACAAGCTCAGAGCTCTGAGCAGCAAAACCCCAAGCAGATTATTTGAGGTAAATGGTGTTTGATAATTTCCAAAATAAAATATGTCATAGAAAAAAGAAAAAGTCTGTGAGAGAAATCAGGCACCTACAAAGGCAATTAATGCACAGGTAATTCCGCTGCAGCTGCCAACAAATGGCTTTGCTTTCACAGCCGGGGATGACATACTGAAGGGTAAGAACTTAATAGGATCAATCTTGAATACAAGAAAAATTACTAGAGGAGGACAATCGAGCAGTAGAAGAAGCAATCAGAACAGTGAGGGAATGAGGCAGCCAGAGAAGAGACAGAAGTGCTGCCTAGCGCAAAATGACTGGGTAAAGCAAATGCAATCCTCACCAGCTGTCCATACCATGGAAGCTCTGGTGGCCCCAGGACAGCCACGCACTGCTTTGAAAACGAGCAAGTGGCAAGGCCTGGAGAGAACCAGCCCACAGCAGACTCAAACCAGCTCATACAAAGTGAAGGAGCACTCAGACAGCAGGGAGAAGGTGCCTGGAGAGCTGCAGAGCAAAGCCCATGCATGAGCACTCAGTGCAGGCATGGGCAGGGAGAACTGCTCCCTGAGGCCCCTTCTGCTCCAGCACAGGAGAGAAAAAGGATGTAAAGAAATACTCATAAATAAACACCAGTGCCAGGATACAGGTAAAGACTTAACTTCAGAACTCTCCTTATCTGGTACAGGCAGATGGCAGCAAGGCCCTTAGGTGAGGGAATCAAGCAGAGCACAACGGAGAAAACCACCAAAATCAGAACTTTTACACAGCAGACATTTCAAATAAGCCATCAATGGGATTAAGCCTTAAAACCCTGAAAGCTGGATAAAGATCCCAGTCATGGCAGAGCCCATAAAGAACAAACCGTAAAAGGGGAAAGTAGGAAAAGCTTCCTTAATTTTGCAGCGTCAAAGGTCCATCACTTCAAACAGATCAAGGGAATGGCCAGTTCAGTGTCAACAAGACACAGAGCACAGCAACAGCATTGTGTGGCAAGATGGATAAAGGACTCTGTCCTTGGAGCATAGCCAAAGAGACTTGGAAATTATGGGAACAGAGCAGGTCACTGGTTGTGGTAGAGAAGAAAACCACTAATAGCTTTTGAATACGGAAGGTTGAGCAAAGAACACAGGCATTCACTCTGGAGTGACACCACAGGCAGACCTCCCTGATGAGCTGCTGCTCTGGCCATCACTTCTCAAGATGATCTCCATACTGTGAGCTAGCTGATTTTCCCAGCTCTGGGGAATCAGTTTGTTTGTGCTTGGAAAATGCATGCTTTAGCATCTCTGCTATTTATATCCTCCATGTGCAGAATATACTCATAATTAACAGTTTTATTATAGCTTGACTGTGCTACATTCCACAATGTATTTAGGTTATATATATATATATCAATTACCTTTCATCTCCCACCAGCATATTGGATAGAAACAAAGATAGCTAATGAGAAGGCCAGGGAATATTACATTTGAGAAAACACAGAACTGTGGATTGTGTGGTTTTAGTGCAGTTAAATTATGTGAACTGACACCTTTTTTTATTTCAGTCATCTTCCAGCAAAGTTCAGTTTTTATTCTAACAGCCAAATAAATCAGAGCAGGAGGAAGGTCCTGCAGACACACAGCTCTCTAAAAAAGCCTCAGCAGGAAGAAACAATGAAAAAGATATCGCTGAGGCTTTGTTCTTCCTGCCATCCATTCCCTCTCCTTTATCACTGCCTGATAAGAGCCTCTTTTCATGCTGAAGGTCAGGGAGATAAGGTGCATCTGTGCTGGTAATGTTAACTACCTCCAGCCAGGTCAAAATCAAGTAATTCGCACATGTCTGTAGAGAAATGGTGGACTGAGAAGGTCTAACCCGAGTGCTGATGTAATTGCATGCATGCAGAAAATCACTTCCCTTCATTTTTATCTGCACTATTTCCAGAATGTTACCTTTTTTTCTGCAGAGCAGGTCAGCCTGGGGTTTGATCAGGAAGGAACAGCAATTGTCTTAAAATCCACTGCTAGATCAGTGGGAGCCAGATACAGGGGAAAATCGGGTACTTCTCTGTGCCCCTCTTTATTTACTTATCCTTTTTTTTTTTCAGCTTCTAAGAGAAATTATTCCCAAGAAAAAAAAAATCCCAGTTTGGATCCTCATGTGAATTCCAGGCCCCAGGATCCACTCTGTGCCATAATAAAGATGTGATACCAGCTGGGAAATGTGATGTCAGCTGCAACAAAGGTATTTAAAGGCCTAACAGTTTATTTAATGTGTTCTTTAGGCCCATTTGTAACTTTAAGATCTGAGCTCTGATTGTGAATTATCACAAACTGCATTTGATGGTCTTTGCTGCTGACTCCTGTGCTACAGAAATGTTTATCAGGGTACCTGGTCACATGGAGCTGACCAGGAGGGTAGGAACACAGTAAATTCCTGGTTGCTCTGACCTTGGGAGCTGTTTTCATGTGTTGCTGCAATTTCCCTGTATCAAAGCTCTGCCTCACTGTCTCTCCTTATGCTTCACAACCCTTCTGTGCACATACATACACAGCCCTTATATCCCTCTCTCAAGTAGCTAAAAGAATAAATGATCATTCCCAAACTTCCATAGTCAAGGAACAAAACTGTGCACATGTATTCAGGTACCAGAAGCTTTAGTGTATTTGGCTGGTCATAAGCTGCCTTTCCTCAGCAAAGCTTGACTATGTCTTGTATTGAGTCTCTAAAAGGTCATCTCAGCAGTGCAAGAAGCAGGTGCCCAACACCTCTGGAAGTCAGCCTGCTTGTACAGTCACTTAATGCAGCGCCTGAGCTGAGCTGCCAAAAATTGAATAATTGCTGAAAAATCTTAGTTAACATCCCAGTCATTTAAATATATCCTTGAACCCGAAGAAAGGGACCCACTATAAATGTATGAGATTGCTCAAGTCCCCAGGTGAACCCTGAGCCATGCGTTGAGTCAGAAGATGAAGCTGACTCTGAAAGCAGGGTCTGAGCTGAGGAGCTGCAGGAGCTGGACCCAAGAACAGAAATGCAGCCCAGGAGCCACAGCACAGCATCCAGGTTATCAGACATCTTCCTGTTTAATTGGATGGAGTTGTATGTTTCCTGTTTCACCTGTAATAAAATCAGCAACAACTTATTTGCTAGATTGCACTGTGTTCAAAAGGAAATCTCTCAACCATTGGCATCTAAACAGTCATGTTTCAGGGGGATCTTAATATAGCTGTTGCCATTGCTCAGCATCAGGTGAAAACTTCTCCAAGATAAATCTCTTTTAGCTTTTCACTGCTTTTTCCTCAGAAATTTCTTCCTTTATCTTTCACTTTTCCTCTTTTCTTCTGCCTTTTTAGCTAAAGTCCCCCGGACACAGAAGCACAAGATAATGCTAATTGAGCTTGTCAGGCCTAAATAAAAGATGGGATAATGCAGAGGGCTGGAACCTATGTGGTTCCATCTGGGTACTTCAACTCCTGTCATGTAGCAGGAGCAAACCTTGCTGCGCTGCTTTGCACGTAATGGGCAGAGAATTATTGACCTGTCATGCAGGGCACTGGTGTGTTTACTACACCACAAAAACCAGAACCCACCTGTGCAAATACCAGCAAATTCCCTGTAGGATCTTAAACTGGACCAGGGGTCACCTGCAGATTGCAAGCTTGTCTTGGTTTTCACTTACATGTAATGGTTTTGCTCCTCTAAGTCTCAAAATGGTTTGGCCGTGGTGGTGCACAGGGTCAGGTAAATATCTGGGGTTTCAAAGGTTAAAAACAACAGACAGGCTTAACCTGCTGATCCTGATGACAATACTCTCGTGAGCAGGGGGTTGCAGGATTGGGCTCTAGGATGGAGAATTAGTTTTGTCTAGTCTAACCGCAGAAGAAAGATGCTGCATATGAAGTCAGAGCACACTGAGTGCTTCCATTTAGAGGCTCTGCAAACACCAGATGAATATTAACAACTTGATTCAAGTCCATGGGTTATATGTAATTAGGCCAAAGCCAGCAAAAAGACAAACAGTTCTACACCTTCAAATGAATACTTGAGCTTGCTAACAAAAAGTAATTAAGCTGCCTGCCAGTCTAGAGCAAGGCTCAGGGCTAATTTCAAACACAGGCCACTAGCTGCATGGTAGCATCCTGGCATGCTGCTGCTCCAATGTTTTTCCCTTCACTTTCAAATTAAAAGCTGCCGGGGGTCCCCCACATCCAGTCAAAAGCCACAGGGACAGCATCCAGCCTTGGGAATCGATCCCACTCTAAAGATGTGCTGCAGCTACCCAGGAGGGACCTGGAGAGCAGGGGTTCAGCGTTTCTTGACACATATTGCACTCCACAGGGAGATGTAATAGAAATCTGCCCATCCAAATGTCACAAAAGGCCTCGAGTAAGTTCAGGAGAGCTTGTGATTTCAATTAATTATTACTGATGACACGGATGAGTTCTGGGAGAGCAGTAATTGAGATTTCGGTAATTACAGCTGCATTGCAGAATGAAGCAAAGACTTGAGCATATTACCTGCGCTGGCTCTGCTTGTGGGCAGGGACCAGCAGGATGCGTGTGCTGGTCAGCTGGAGTCCCCAGGGGCCACAAAACTGATATTTCCAAACCAGTGATATTTCACTCAGCCAGCATACCCAAGAACCATTTAGCACCCTTTCCAGAGCCTAGTTGTTTTGCTACATCATAAAAACTTCAAGAGACATTAATCCCAGCTCATACTGGCAACAGGAGTGTAATAAGAGCATAATTTCATTTCCTGCTTTATGACAGAGTTAAAAACCAAATACATCTCAATTTCTCCTATGATCATCAAATACATCTCAATTTCACCTTAGTGATGCTTCATAATAGCTTTGATTTGAGTCCAGGCTTTGGAGCTGGCCTTTCCTCTATAGGGGAGGAATCTGTCACCCCAAATCCTGCCACAGGCCAGGGGCCATCGAGCTGTGACTCGAACTAAGTTTATGGATTCATAACGTTCTTCCTTGGCAAAGCCACCAAGTAACAACTGAGCACATCACGCAAGCAGAGGAGGTGCAACATTTTTTGACAGTCCTAAGGGTCATATAGCACAGTGGGGAAAAGAATTTCTGCTGCTGTTGTGAATTAGACTGGGTAGCGATTACTGAGGCACTTCAATTGGTGCAGAGAACTAGAGGAATTCTTGTTCTTTGTAGATGAAGTTTGATACTATTGCCTGGGGGAAATCCAAAGTTATCTTAGAAACAATGGAATAGGGAGCTGAAAAAATCTTTATATTCTGTTGTGCTTTCATTTTAAGTTCTTTGCTATGCAAAATTCCACATACAACATCCCTACACTGTCAAAATCTCCTGAAATCATTTATTTTTAGCTGCACACACCAGCTGTTTCTGTTTACTGCACTGCCTTAGTTTTGCTATGTGAAGTATTAACCATTTTCATTCTTGCTCTCCACAATACATACTAATCCAGTTTATCTCATGCCAACATTTAAAATGATGCTCCTAGTTTGGTGTCCAAGGCCCTAATTTCTCCAGTCTTAACACTGGCAACTGTGTTTCAGCTTGGTCATACACTCCCAGAAAATATAAACCAAGTTCATAACTTAATACCTACTGCTGGAGTGAAGTAATTCCAACATCACACATATGCTGTGTATTGCACACTTGAAGCTGTAACACCTTCATATTCACACACAGTAGTTAAGAGGTAATTTTTCTCAGACCTATTTTGCTATCCCTGTGGTATTAAGCATCGTTGTACTTCCCTAAAACACCTGAAAGCTCCATCCAAGGTGCTTAAGTCTCTCTTTAATACGTCAGTGGGATGCCTCATGCTGCAGTGCTGGTGTGTGCCACTTATCTCTCTAACTCACCTGGAACTCAGATTAGGAGCTCACAGCCCTATGATTTTCCTCCTGCAGATGGGTCTTAGCTGCTGTTCTTCAGTTGATCTTGCTTCCCATTGCTCCTGCAGCTGCAGAATCAGAACCGTTGGTACAGTTCCAGTGACTAACTCCTGCATGACTTCCCAGAGCATCAAAGATGTGTCCATAAGGAACGTGCTTTCAGAAAATGTGTGTAGATTGCTAGTTCCCTTCAAAATGTACCCTTGGAGCCCCAGTAACACCCACTACCACATTACTTTGAAGAGATTACAAACTGGCAGAGTTACACAAAGGATTGGGTAACTAGTAACAGGCAAGTGGCATTCCTATGAGAGACTATCAGATGAAATGTCTTCATTACCCACTCTGCTGTTTTCTGCCACTTACAAATGATGGAGTCACCTGGCTACTCTCAGATAAGCTCCATCGTCATTCCTCTTGCCATCATGACGTATTCCTCTGCTGTTAATCAGGTGATGGTATTTCTGTCACGTCTGGAAGGTATTGAGATGAGGACCCAGCAGGGCATCGCATCCAGTCGCATTGTGTGCTGCTTGCATAGAACATTCTGATCCTCAAGCACAGACACGGAGCAGAGTGTATGGAAATGCTGGTGTGCGTTTGGATTTTGTTTGCTTTGGCAGTGAAATATTGTGCCTGCTGGAACCAGTTTGGCAAAAGAGAAAAATGGGCTGCATGTAAAGAAATCAATATTGAAACTGCCTCGGGGTACCCCCACAAAAATGTGTTTATTGAAGTCTGAAATAGCTTAGTGAAAAAAACCCAACAAAATTATGGCAGAAAAATTCTTCCTCCTGTGAGTGAGGAATCACTGAAAGCTGTGTGCAGGGTTTACTCTCGGCTTGCCTTGCTCTGCCTTCCACAGAAACCTTGTGGTTTCAAGGTGTGTACCTACAGTGCTTAATTAACTACCAAGCCCTAACCCCTACACCGAGGAGACATAATGAAGAGTGAAGAAAGACAGAACAGAATTAATGTCTATATATGAGACAATGGAAAGAAGCTAACTTGATGAGTAACTGCTACAAATGCATTAACGTGTTTGTCCCTGGAAAAAAGCAGGGGAGAAAGACTGCTTGCACTGCAGCAGTGCCACTGGCTCATTAGCAAGTGGAATTAATTAAGATGTCCTGATCATTCCATTGCAGGGAAATCAACAGCAGAGATGCACTCTCATCTCTGCTGTCTAGCTTGTTTTATTTCTCTGCAGAGCTGTGCACATAGCACAAGGTTTCCTACTGAGGTATTTGAGAAGACCTCCACCCCAACCCAAGGGTCCTTTCTCCTCCTCCCTCCCTGGAATACTGTCATTCCATGTATATTCACTGTCATTTAAATACCAGGAGGAAGAAATGCCCAGTCTAGCAACCAGTCTACTGTGATACAGAAAGGGGTAGAGCTGATTACAAGAGGTTAAAAACTGACCCACAGTTGTAAAACTTATCATCTATTAATGTGTCATTTTCTTCAGGGAAGAGATTAATTGATGCTTGTCACATGAAGAAAACTTGATCCCAAGAGAATGCTGTGAGCACACAGAAATATTATCTTCAAACACCAAGCTGCATGAGAAGGGGCTGGAAGTGACTACTCTTGCCTTCCTAAGAAATGTCACTGCTCTCAGCAGCCATTGCAGTATGACAGCTTAAGTGACAAAGAATCTCCTGTAGCATTTCACTGTCCTTCCTCTGAGTAAGGACTCATGCTACACACTGAATTGGGCGTTATGCACAGGTTTATCTGGTGAGTTCAGTCCTTCACCTTCAGGCCTCTCATAAACACACCTTCTGATCTAGCAATTTACTGTTCCCAACTGCTCCAAAACCATTAACAAGTCCTGCTCTGGACCATTCACTTCAGTTAGTTGTTATGATGGGTCTCATAAGTCATGTGGGATGGTTTGTAATGTGTCACAGAACCACTCAGATTACTCAGGGAAAAGAATGATGAGTGGTTTTGTGTCGCAGTGAATAGAAAATAGCGCTATTCTTACACCAGTCTCAGGTTTGGGCTTTGTGTCAGTGACAAGCCTATTTGATGGCAATAAAGGAAGGGGAATGGGAGAAAAAGGCCAAGGAGAGTATCTTTGTTTCTTGCCCCTCATTCCAGTCTGCCTGGAATGTGAGGAGTAGCACTGAACAAAGAGAAAGCACTTAAAGCTTTGAAAGACTGATAAAGCACCCTCATGCTTTGTGATAAAGCTGCTTTGCTGCTTGTTTGAGGTCAGTGGTCCAGTTTTTCGAATACTTTTTAACCTGATAAAGATCAGGTGTCCAAAAGTACCACCGATTTGACTGGGTCTGTGCTCAGTTTGGCCAGATAACTAAATATATAAGCAATTTGAAACAGCAGCTGTGGAACCTGTTCGAGCAGACAACTCAATACTCTCTGTGTGCTTTAGCCAGGAAAAGAGCTCACCCATACATTTCCCCAGAGACTTGTCCAGAAAGTTGGGAATCAAAACAGTGGGAGAGCTGGTGCTGGTTCTTTTTTTCTCTGTTTCATCTTCTAGAGTAGATCCAAGAGCAGAGAAGGAAGTCTCCACGGTGTCTGTACTGAGGGAGCAGCCGAGGAGAAAAATTACTTTCCCAACTCCTGTTTCTGTTCACAGGTGATGTAACACTTCATCATCTCACTAGCTCTAAACCTATCATGTTAGGTGTCAGAACTGGAAAGTAAGTGCCCATTGATTTACCTTAAGTACTGTGCACACAAGATTTAGCGTCCTTCCATACTGTCTGTGCAATTTACCTGAACAGCCTTTAAAATGTAGGGCCACACTGCTGCAGTTTTCAATCTGTTGGCAAATTTAATCATCAATGTACAGATTGGCTTTTAGGTACACAGAATGAGATTATGGTAGAGACCAGTTTTGAACATTCAAATGAAGATACAGTCTGAAAGTGGCTCTACAGCCCACTGGCAACTCAGATCCATCCTGCACTGAGGTTACTCGGATCTACAGTGTCAGCTGCCAGGAGACTGGGTGGTGTTGCAGATGGGAATGATCTAATTTCAGTGGGAAGACTGGGGAGTAAGAAATTACAGGACTGGGCTCCTGACACATTCTCAAATGAGAGAACAGTAATAGGAGAGAGGAAAAAAAAATAGCACCCCAAGTTAAAACCAAATATCAAGAAGCAGTGGGAAGGCTTCCCTTTAGACATCCACTCTGCTACCAAGTAAATCAGCTGCTCATGCCAAGGTGACCAGTGAGGTGACAAGGGCAGGTCACAGCTGATAAGCCTTTTCCACCTGAGTAGCATTACAAACTGAGCAAAACCTCTGCAAGCATGACTTTAGATGATTTTAGGCTAGTGAGTAGAAATCCCAACTATCTGCTGTCAAAAACAGGGGACAGCAGCCTCCAGTGTCCCAGCAGATACACATTTGCTGTAGGCCAAACAGATGAGACACATGGAAGAAAAATAAAAGCTGAGAGAGTATGAGATAACTTACAGCAATGAGCTGGTAGGAGTTGTTCATCATGGCTATGAGCATGTTCAGCAGCACGACGAGGGAGATGACGTTGTAGGTCCCAAACATAGTGGCCCCAACAAATTCTGTGAACTCATGCCTGGCTTTCACGTTGGTGACGTAGAGATTGAGCAGACCAAACACAGACCAGAAGAGTGACTGGAGGGTCTCGAAAAGTCTGCAAATAAAAACAGGTTTTTACATGGCTACCTGGCTCTTGGGAACAGAAAACAATGCCTGATTCAGGTGGTAGAGAACACAGTAGACATCAGAAGCCTGGGGCACTCCAAAGCGGCTGCCCAGAGCAGCCCAGAGCAGCCGTTTATTCTCCCTGAGGACAGTCCTCACTCCAACCACAGTGACCCACTAGCCAATCCATGTGAGAGCTGTGTCACAGCAACATTTGGTACCTGTCCAAGAACCCTGTCCATATCCCTGTGAGATGCAGCAAGCATAAGTGTCCTGAAGGAACCCAAAGCTCCTTTTTGCACTCTAAACACATGGACAGAACAGCCACAATATATTCCCTCTAATTAGACTCGCTGTGCTGTGATACTGCTGTTGTCTATGGATACAAATTTTCCTGTCTAATCAGTGCCTGCATCATTAACATATCTGCAGACTAAATGTTCAGGGAACCCACCCCCAAGTACAGCATGACTGTAGTAGTTAAATAGTGCACAACAACAATGCACCACGAGGTAGGAGATGGGAGAAATCACGTTGACTTGCACCTTTTGCTCTAATACAGACTGAGAGCTTGCCATTGCTTTGGCTGCAAGTGAGCCAGGCCAGTGTGCTAAGACCCTGACAGTTTGCAGTGCGTGAGGCCAAAAATGCTGGTGTCTGTGGCTTGGTTGTGCAGCAGCTCCCACCACCGCAGCACTGCAAGAATTGATCAGTAAAGGCTGATCAGAAATGACTCAGATGAGAGTCATCACTTTAATTCAGCTCAAGAGGTTTTTCTTCAATTTGAAGTCTTCCTTCCATAGATGAACTAGACCTGACCTCACTGTGCTTTACAGCTGATGAGATCATCCCAGGTCTCTATTTGCTTCAGCCAGAGACAAGTGACCTTTCGCAATCACGTCAAATACATAATCAGCAATCTAAATAATTGCTCTATTTGGGCATCTTTGTTCTGGTTTTCCAGCATATGGCATTTATATAATCAAAAAATGACATTTATATTCCTGTTGAAGAGTTTTCATTTTGGCCTGAGGTCAGTAGGTATTTTCAAATGCTACTACGAGAAAAATCACAAATAATTCAGATACTTTACTTGACATACCACTAATCTGTACCCCCAGCCTTCTCCAGGCATCTGCTCCACATGTAACCCCTTGCTTTAGATGGGGATTTAGTTTCTTTACATTTTGTGGACATGTCTTATGTTTTTCACTGACCAAAATTATAAAGACTCTTCAAAGCAAAACTCCTTCCTCCCAGAAGTCAGGCTGTTTGTTAGATTTATTACGTAAGTCAGGCAGTAAAATAAGCATGCTAAACATTTCCCTGCTAGAAATGGGGGAGTGCTAGCTATCTTTTAACTTTAACTACTGGCAGTACAAGTACTGATTGGGCTGCAGGCTCAGGGGAGGCGGAGGTTCCTGTCATGAAACTGAAACCGGAGACCAGTGCATTGCTCTGAATTCACAGTACTAACAAGTATAATTTGGGCCCAGACTAAGGCCTAAGTGCACGTTTGCATGTGGACATGCCGTCCCTTTGAAAAAGACAGCAACTGGTTTCTGCACCTCTGCAGAGAAGTAAGGCTTAGTTACTGCCTTCTCAGTGCTTAATACCAGGTCAGAAGCATGATCTCTTTCCACAATAAGGTGGGGCTCAGGCTACTTGGGAGAAGCAGCTCTAAAAAGGGAATTTGGTTAACTGCGATGGAGAGACAACCCCTCTTGATGAGTACATCCTGGATCTGAAGCAAACTGGATAGATCCCAAAGTGCCACCATCTCTCCACAGACAGCAAGTTCTCCTCTGCTGCAGGAACCCTCCTGCTGCCCTGCAGCCCTTGGGGAAACGGCCTCGGACATCAGTGTGTCCCTCCAGTGAGAACGACGGCAGGCAGTGAGGTGTGACTTCCTCCACCCCTTCCTCTTCTCCCTCACTCTCTCTTCTCCCTCCTCCAGTTGCCAGAATCTCAGCGATAAATGCATTTTCAAATTGCCTAAGCTTTCCAAGGTGAGGCTGAAGCATAAAACCTTAAATTATTCATGACTTCACCTCATTGCTGTCACAAAGGAGTATTACTTTCCCATGATCTGTGTTTGCAATGCAGAAAATTTCCTCATCGAGAAAATATTAAACCCATCCTTTGGGACTAATAGGAAATAATGCAGCAGTAAATAGGTGTCACATTTTAAACAAGCTGTACAAACACGAGTGGCGTCTTGCTTTTCCTCCCCTTAGGAAATTAGGTCTTATTGTATGAGTGCCTAGGAATGCTGGCAGGAATCAAAGGGTACTGATTGAAAGCTTTTTACATTTATTCTATCATTAGGGATGAACTATGAGCAAACCTGAGGTACCACCAGCTCTCACTTGAACTCACTCCAGCCCAACAATATAATGTTCCATTCTGCAGGTTGCTTGTTCTCAGCCAGTTCCCCATGCTGTGCATCTGCTCAGGGGCCAAGTGTCAGCTTGTACTGGGGGTGTTAATAACGACTATTTAAACTTTTAAGAACACGTTAAATGAATTTCTTAAGCAGGTCTCAAACAAAAAGTAACTGCAGAGCATTCTGTCCCCTGCCAGGAGACCTCGGTCCTAATGGATCCCCTCCCACTGTGATTTTGTTTTATACAAGCCTTTGCCACAAAGGCTGAGCCCCCTCAATTTCCTTTCTGTGCTACTTTCTCCTTGGCAGGGGGTTTAAACTGAATGCTAGGGTGGGAGAAATTGTGGTCTGTATTTAAGCTGATCTGCACACTTTCTGTTAAGTGGTTCTGTATCATTGTCCCTTCCCAAGGTATTACACCTTCTTACAGGCTTGAAGAGCTTTTTCTTTTCCCCGCTGACTCTTTCTCTTCAGTCAAATCCTGCTGTTGTTTTCCCCACTAACCTGCTGGCAGTGAAATCTGTAAAACAACTGGTTTGCAATGGAGACAGGCCCAAACCAGAATGCAGAACTGAGCACATCCACTCACCCTAGCTCCAGGGGAAGGCAGGCTCTGCTTCTGTACTTGGTGGGTTTGACCCTTCCCCTGCTAGAAATTGCCATTTAACACTGTGCTCAGCAAATGTTTCTCCCTCTGGCTGCTGCATCAGTATGGACACAAGTCAGGGAATAGGATTTGTGATTTAATTCCTTTGCAAGGGCAGCACAACATGTTTCTGGGGCATGGGAAGCAATTAACATAGAAAAAAAGACTGAAGTCTTTAATTCTGCGTTTCATTAGCACAGTGCAGTTCCTTCCACTCCTTCCAGATGGGAGGGGGGTTCACGAAAAAATTAATCAAGCCTATGGTGCTCTTGTTCTGCAATGGAAAACAGCAGCATGTCTGGTCTCTCGAGTGAGGATGCTCTTGTAAAGCTGGGCTCTATCCCCTGAAAATCCCCTGCTTTCTTAAATCACAGAGCCCACAGGACAGTGTTGGAGCCTTTCCTCTCCCCACCTCATCATGTGGCCTCAGCCATCATCTGCTTTTGATAACAGTGCAAATATGTCACAAATCCTTTCTTACCATCGAGCCTTCAGCTGAGGAAGGGTGGAGAATTATTGGGCATTATGGCAAGTTTTACTTAATTTAGCATAACGTGGTGGACAACAGTTCTGTTTTGCTTGCTTGCAGGGCGTAGGCCTTTTTCTAGACTGTGCTTTATTTATTTCTCTTCCCATTGTGTTTTAAGTACTGTGCAAGCAGCAAGAACAAAGGCACAGGGGCTGATTATTATAATTATTTGCACTATTAGTAATTAAAACAAATACATCAGAAAGACAATTCATGTTATTTTTCAGCATGTGCTATCTCTTTCAGCCCTGCCAGCTGTCACCACAGCAATTTCCATGCCAACATCTCAGTAGAGTACCAGCATTTCCAGCAAAAAGGGGTTTGCTGGGATTTTAGTCTTGCTGCAGTGCAAGGAAATCAGAGAAGCCTGCAACATCATCATGTGTGCATAAAAAAGGCCTAGGTGAGACTGATCTTGGTTTTGCTACATTGTATTTATTAATATCTTCCTTCTTATCCCTTGTTTGCTACATTTTGCTTAGCTTCTCCTTCTTTACAATTATCGTGGCAAAAGTATTCTTGCTTTCTGAAATACACTGAGATTGAACACAGCCATAATAAAACGTAAGTTTCAGGATCATGTAGGGTGACAGCTTCATCCAGAACTTAAACGACGTCTCCCACTTGCAGATGCAAGAGAGAGTCTTTCTGACAGCAAAGCTCAGCAGAATGTCTGCCCCAGTTACCTCACACTTTTCCTGCAGCATCAACCAGCTCACCTGATACTTGCAAATGAATAAATAAGGGCGCTGTCAGTGCAGCGACAGACAGGCAAAGGCAGGTAACCCAGGGGACAGTGGAAGTCAACCTTACAAACGGAAAGGAAAGGACATCTTACGTGGAGAAGGCATTGTTCTGTTTCTCACATCGGATCCCCTTGCAGTTGTTGGGTTCCTCCGAGGCACTGGTCTCATAGTAAAAATAGAGCTGGTTCAGTCCATTGGCAAAAGCCAGAAGCACCAGGCAGTAGATAAAAAGGAATTTAAGGATGTCTAGCAGCATGCGTCCCAGAGAAATCTGCAAGGGTCCCAGGTGTGAATTTGCTGTAAACAGGGATATGAGACGCAAGGAACTTAAGATGTTAGATATTGCAAAGAGGGCTTCTGCAATGAGTGTCGGATGCCACATCTCCCATTCCTCCCTTGGACGAGAACCGTTATACTGAAAGAAATAACAAGGGCAGAAAAGTTAATGATGTTGTAACTACTCCCAGATAACATAAAAAGACACATCTGCTAATACATGTAAATACTACCCAGGTACTGGTGACACGAGAAGTAGTTTTAGACTCTTTAGCCATTTCTGGAACATTGGCTGTTCTTAGCCTAAATTTAGAAAATGAGGTTTTTGAATCTTGAGTTCACTGTTTGCACGTTCTTCAGGTCCATGGGTTCATACACAATCTATCTCAATGTCGAAAGAGTTCAGCCTGCCCTTCAGCAGGCTCAGGTCAGAAATTCCCAGTTTCTTTCCTTTTGCTCCGAAAAATGACTGCGCATTGAGAACACTGCATGTTCCTGGAAGAATCCAGGGGACAGAGGAGGGAAGAAGGGAAGCAATGAACTGGTGAGCCTAAGAAATGGATGCTTTCCCTCCCTGCCAACAGCCCAGAAACAAAATACTTTCTTCAAATTAATTTTCTTATTAGTTAATTTGCCACGGCAATTTTAGGAGAGTTGCTAAAGCACAGGTCCTAATTACAGCTGTCACACTGGATACATTTGAGTGCATCAATTATAACATTAACTTGGTTTATAATGCAACTGTAAAAGCAGAAGCATTTTCTGAGCAAAGAGCAGCCAGATGCAAATAGATTACACGAAGGAGCTGGTTCTATAAATGTTAACTACTCTGGCTTAACTATGCTGGCACAACCGAATGGAGTCAAAGACATTTTAATGTCAAAGAATAATTGTCCTTTTAACATTTGTGTCTGCTCATTTCACACGTATAAAAGGCAAAAATGTACTTGGAATATATAGCTAACAGTGCAGCCAGTGTGTTTAGGACTCCTAAAATCATTTTTGTGTCTCTTAAAAGGAACCGGCATCAAAACCAGATGAATTTGGGGGACTTTTCTATTTAAATCAGAAGCTCCAATATATGAGCTCACAATTGTCTTTCAAGGACACAGCTAAAAGCAAGTTGGTATTTCAAACAATTCCTCTGTATGGCGGTGCTGAGACATTATACAAAGGCATTGCAGGATGACCTCTGAATGCTTCTGACGTTTCCAAACTGTTCTTTATTACATGAACATCATGACCTGCGCCTGTTAACTTGATTTGAAGATGAGTCTTAAAATGTTTACAAACAGGCAGGCATGTTAAGTTTTTGCCAGTATCCAGCACTTGGGGGTGGATGGTTGGGACTGGAAAGTCCCCTGCACAGGGAGCAGATTCGTACAGTTGTTAGTAATTCTCTTCTGCATGCTGCCTGGACACAGCAGCCCAGGGACCCTCTGCCAGGGCTTAGCATAGACTGCATGTAAAGGTATGTGAAAAGGTCATCTTCGTCTCACATCTACTTTTAAAGCAACCTGTTAGGGTCACATATTGGCCTTGATGGCCTGCTTGGTATACTTGAAGTAGACTTTTCAGAGCAACCTAGCCATCACAGATAGATTTCAGATGTATCTAATGAAGCTGGCTGCCTAGGAAGGCTTTAGTTGGTTGGGTTGGACATCACAAAACGAAACAGAGCAGAGGTGTATTCAGAATAGTACAAGTGAGTTACACCATCAGATGACAATTCAATACAGCAAATGAAAACTGATTAAGAAATTATTTTTACTCTATAATTAGCCTGAAGGTTTCACTGGTATTGGACTATATTAGGGTCAGGTCTTGGAACCAGTCAAACCAAGACAAGAAAAAGTCTCCACACAAAAAAAAAGGATGGAAAACATTAGTTTCAGTTTGCAATTTATTTTTCTGATATTTGGCAGAAATTTGAATGTCCATGTAATCCTCTGAAGTTTTAAGAAGTGTCAGAACACGGTGCATTGCCATATATCCCAGCCTGTTCCAGCTCAGGGCTCTTCTATAAATAACAAAAACTTTTACAAGTCATGTTGCAAAAGGTTTTGAAGCCATTATTAATGTTACATATCCTCATGTTTCAGAGCATACTGCAACCTCTAAGTGACATAGTCACTTAGAAAGGAACTTCTGTGGGCATGCTGTTTCAGAACTACTCCTATAGGAGATTTTAAGCACCTCTCAGAATTGTCTGACATTGGAACGGACCTTAGATTAGCCAGGTTTAATCTGAGGGGGTCTGGTCTGTACTCAGAGACAGATATATTCCTTTTATGTGCTGGCATACAGGTCTTTGTAGTCAGCCTGTAAGCTTCTGTAGTTCTTACAGAGTATACAAACAAAGCCGTACCTCCTTTATACATGTGGCTTGGCTGAGTTTAAATCTCAGTATGTGACTGTGTAAGTCTAAGGATGCACAGCTCTTGTAGTAATTTGTGTGAGCAAGAACAAGACTGTTAACATTTTAAGATTTGTTTGTGAATCTTACCATTTCCAGCATTTTTTTTTTTATTGCTCAGTTTAAAGGCCAACCTTTCAAGTCTGTAATTTCCTCCCTGGGTCTGAATCTTGGGAGAAAAAAGATGTAATCTCTTCCTGCTTTGATGCTGTTACAGAGCTGCCTCTTCAGGGAGCAGCAGCTATCTTACAGCTTTTATCTGTGAAAAGCTAACTCAGTGCTATGCAGCATCCTGGATTTTAAAAAGGCCCCATAGCAGACTGCTTGCCATGTTGCAGTCAATGAGCTTTGTGACATTTTCTCCTCGTTTCCTCTCTGCCTGTGCACATGCTTGGGTGGGACTAAACAAGGTTACTTTGGGGAAGTGCTTGTCCTGGTTATTAGGAGCTGGGCTAAAAGAAGGAGTATTCATCTGGCAGGGCAAAACCAACACAGTAGCACAGCAAACCTGGAAAGTGCATAAATGGCCAAGGAGCAGACTTTAATTACTTCATTTGCACCTGTGTAATTACACTTGCTGCAGTGCAATTACTGCAGATTACTGCAGATTCATACCAAGAAAAGAACCAGGCCAAGCACGCATAGACTGAAGTTAGAGAGCCACTGCATAAAGAAGTTTGCAGGAGACCATTTTGTGCCTTGTCTGTGTCTTTGAAACAGAGAGACAGAAGGAAAGTGCTTCAGGCCATTCTCTGGCTTCAAAACATGGGCATATGCTAAATGGAGCATCAGAAGTTGATAAATGTGGAAGGTGCTTTTGAGGATGAGCTCTAATGTGTATTCTTGCCATCAATGGAACATGACAGTGAAGCATCTATACAGTATCAAAGCTCCAGCACGCTCCTTTGTCATTTCTTTGCCTATGGTTTAAAACTATGTATTGAAGAGAATAAGTTGACTCTTCTGTATCAGATGGAAGCCTCCTACTAGCAGGCCTGCTTTTCTTGGTAGGCATTTCACAGGTTATAAATCTTGGCTGCAGGTGCTTTCACGTAACTCTATTCTTGCTTTTAGCTTTACTGTTTAATTTTAAATTCATGTTTTCACTCTATCTACCATTGTTGAAAGATGTCCAGTGTCAGCATGGAAAACAAAACACACCTTTGACAACTGAGTAGCTCTAAAATGGACACCAAATGGAGAAACTTCTACATAATGCCCAAACAATCTACTTCAGACTTAATTAAAGTCAAGGTGAGAAGGATGATCACTCTCCAAACAAATCCATAAGCTTTCCAGGTGAATTGCAAAACCAGGCTGCTTGAAAAGCAGCTTTTCTCTTTGATTTTGACAGTTATTACCCTGTGCATTACAGTTCTCAGAAGCAAGTTACAAATTATATCTCCCAAGATACTGTACCTTGACGTAGGCAACAATTTTAAGGGAGATAGTTGCAAGGTAGAGGGAGTTCATTGCAAAATCCATCAGATTCCACCAGTCATGTACATACTCATTGAATCCACCATCCCACATCTCCTTGATTTCTCCCCAGATAAAACCTGTAGAAAGAGAGTTCATTGACATGACAAGGTATTATTTGCTATTAAAGCACTGCATATACCTGATGAAATACAAGACAATTCTAAATTAGCAGCTTGGAAAAAATGTCTCATCCCTCCTGTCTTCCACAAAGTATAATATTGCTGATCATGAGGCATTTTACAGCTCTGTGGGGAATGTAGTCTAGAGAGATGAAAAAGACCTAGGTTTCCTATCTAGGGCTCCAGACATACACACAAGGAGACTGCTTGAAATGTATGTTAATTACAGCTAGTATGAGTGGATTGGCTCAGATCAAATTTGTTCTACATGAATAAACTATTTAAGCCACTGTATTTTATATAGTTTCTAACAGATTGTCTGCTCTCCCAGAAACTATCAGTAATTCATTGCTCGGTGGGACAGCACTGATTTTTCCTGACTTCCTCTGCAGAACACGCAACACTAGTACCAGCTTCTGTGTGCCAGTACATTTCCTCCCTGACCTAGAAATATCATACCAAAGAAGGAAGAAGTGAATTCATTCTCTGTGCTCAGTCACTGTATTGATGCTTCTTACTGCATAAAATATCCATTGGGACCACTTGTGGAAAGAGGTAAGACTCAGCATGAAGAAAGGCACTGCAGCCTGGCACTGCTTCTCGTGGTACTGACTCACCTGATATCAGATATGGCTATGGGTTCTATGAGGTGACTATTTATTGCTGAGGATATAGCCAAAGCCCATCATCTCAACTCTGAAATGCCTTCTGGTAATCACTTTTGGCACCTGCTAACCTTCACTCTACATACTTGGAGCTGGTGGGGAGAGGGACAGCTTCTGAAGTTCATTACCTGACTGCTAGACTCACAATTGTAATTTTAAGTAACTTATATGTCCTTTATTGTAAAACTGTTTAAGCAGTTTTGAAAGCCTAAGTCCCATTAAAAACAAAGGGCAGCTAGGCTCCTTCATCATCTGTATGCTTCTGAGAATATGTATAGAGCCCCCAGATATTTTAAATTACTCAGTTTACAATATTTTCCTTGAATGAAGATCCAAAACGTGTGAAAAGAAAAAGAAACCAACAAAATACACCTTAGGTGCATTACCAGTATAGTTATCCAAATTGCTACCCTTACCTAACCATGGGATACTGCAGTGGTCACTGAAATGCTACTTGCAAACTCCAGTTTTAGGACCTGAAAGCCCAATCTGAAGAGCAGATAATGTTGAGATGAACTGCTGCAAACATCTAAAGATCTATTTTAGCCAGCCAGCAGGTCAATGGTCAGGCAATGTCAAGGCCAACGAAGTGATTTTATTACAGCTGCCTCTAAATCTTTGTATGCACACAAAAACATCGAATGAAATAAATCAACAGAGGAGCCTGTCGAAGAACTCATACATTGTATTTATAGGGAGTTATCACCGCTGGTTACTATAGTTACAGCAATGCCGTGTGTGCCTGCTCTCTCTCTCCTTTTATTGTGGAAAATATTTCTTAAATCATAACCTTTATGCTGGTGAAACTGTTCTGATTTCTCAATAAGCAGTCCCACAATATCCCTACTTATCCAAAACAAAGGAACTCAAAAGGAAGAGCAGACAGCTGTAAGAGGGGATTTTGAAGGAGCTAATTAATTTTGCTGAAATGTTTACCATTTCCCTCAATTTTAACCGCAAAGTTAAGGATAAAGGTAAGAGATCACCTAAGCTCAATAGAGACGTTTAACCTCCTTAGCTTATGCTGAAGTTTCTACCAACACATGTATTCAATGCCACAAATCAGTTTAATAAGATAGTGAGCCTTCAGTTCCCATTTGTAAGTTATGGTAGAGCTATGCAAGAGGCAAAGTGCCCTGGGTCACCATTGGAAGGGATCTGTGGGCACGTTTTCAGTTCTTATTTTCTTGTTTTCCACCAGCATCAGTGTGGCTTTCCAGGCCACTGACCCCTACCAGACCATCTCAGTTCACTGTTACCTGATCTCTGGGGTTTTGCAATGAACCGACCAGGGCTGTATCGGCAGAGGCTGGAGGAGAGCTATAAGGGTATGGAAACCACTTCCAGTGAGCAGGCCTTCTGCACCCCAGCTCGTAGTACTGCTACATGTTAAAGGCACAGCAAAGGAGATATGAGCTTAATTAGAGGAGAGACCATGCTTCTAATGGAGGTCTCAGGTTTTCGCTTGCTGTTGTGTTGAAGCTCAGTTTGAGAGGGTAAATAGTTCTTTCTCATAAAAAACACATCCAACTTAGCTTCTCTGTTCTTCTCCCTCAGTGGCTTTATCTGCTTTCTCCTGTCCCATCTCCCTACTTCATCTGTACATCCTGCCCCCAGGAACACAGACACCTTTTCTTCACAGCTGTGGCTGCCCTAGCCAGACCGCAGTAAGCGCCTCACATTTAACCTTCTTGTAATAAATACTCTCCCCTTCCAGTGCTTATATTAGAGCAGTAGATATTGATTCGGTCAATGTTTATTAGCACAGAGGCATATGGCACAGTGAGATTTATCTTTTCTGCCTGCCTTAGGCTATTTGGGAGGCTGGGACCCCAGGAATAATCAGGTCTGCTACCGGTGCACTGGCTCCGGGCACAGATCAGTGAGAGGGTGAAAGCAGAGACAGGCCCTGGGCACTGCCTTCTGCCATGTATCAGCCAGCAGAGCTAAGCCAGCATGAGAAGTGACACTATTTGTTACTAGCATGACCCAGAAGCTAATTCCTAACCCGTGCCTCACACAGAGCATGGGGGAAGCAAAGAGAGCTGTGTCTGCTGAGGTTTACTCTGAGCCATGTCTGATGGCATGTCAGATGGCAATATGAACAGCAGAAGAGCCCTAGGCCAACAGGATCTGTTGCTCCAGAAGGGGCCCAGCTGTTTCATGCAGCTACTGAAGCTGGCTGCCAAATCCCTTTACACGCTGCTGATGCTGAGATCAGGAATGAGTCTCCACACAGTTGCCACGGGTGCAAGTCAGTAGACCGCGGCTCAGGCATGTCTGTGTTTGTGATTTACCTAGAACCCAGGGCAGGATCATCCATTCCACGATGGTGGGAGGTGGTCCCTGCATGTGAAGGTCAGTCCTGACGATGTGCTGCGACGCCAGCAGGAGCATGAAAAGGAAGGTTAGGTAAGAGCCAGTGTGGCAGATAAACTTTATAAATGGCTTTTTAATGAACAGTCCCAGCCTGCTCTTCGGTGCAATCAGATATGCCACAGATAGCACAGGAAATAGCAGTCCAATGGTGACACAGGTCAAGAGTTTTACAGCCCAGTGTTTCCGCCTCCATCCTGGAAAACCATCATACCAGAGTGTTGCTAGTAGCTGCTGGCAGTTTGGCTGAGCAACAAACTGAGGAGAGGAAAAAAAAACCAAAGAAAGATCATTACTGACTGGTACTTTATGTGCACTCCCCCTCATGTATGTGTTAGAGCCCACACAGACCCTCATATTGAGTTTAGGGCTGGTTATGGAGTGGAAAAGCATATTTGGAGACCAAGGGAAGAAAAGAGGAGACTTCACTCTTATATTTCTGCACAGGAGTTAAGATTTCTTCTGGGAGTGTTTTTCTATTTGAAGCATCCTTATGTAGATCACTTGCTCACCACACATGAAGCCTTGTGCAAAAGTGATACAACGAAAACTACTACGAGCTTTTCTCTTCCCATGTGTTTCTCTTCCAGCACGTTTCTTTTCAGAATGTTTCAGGTCTCGCCTCAAACAAATCAGTGTCAGCATCTTTAGAAAGTGACTAGAAGATGAGACAAGAGGGAAAAGGGTGTAAAGTTCTGAGTGTGTGAGAGAGGGAGAGAGAATGTCTCCACAAGTGTGTGGGGTGCAGCACGTGGTTTAGTGCAAGGAGGCCAGCATATGTGTGTGTGGGCTAGGGGGGGTATGAGACAGCATGCAGTAATGTGAAGTTCAGCCAGGTGACATCTGCTGGGAAGCAGGACAGCACATTTGTAAACGTGTCTCGCTGTTACAGAGGAGAGCAGTTGTAAAACAGAAGAGACTGAGCAGAGGCAAACAGAAATCTTTGATCAGTACCAAAAGTGACACTTAAAAGTTTACTTTCACTCTAAAAAACAGCATTCTGATGATGATTTACTGCATCCCAGTGACTCCATACCAGACATGCTCAGGTTGCAACTACTTCAGAGTGCTCCAATACCTAACATCCTCTGGAAATTTAAACTCTGGTCTATGCCAGAAGACTTTATGTTCCTGATTGTACCTGGACAGCCCCATGGTTTTCAAAACAATTCCCATAGCTCATTAGAGATGTCTGCAAGACCAAGACAGCTTTGTTTTCTTTACACATTTGACTGCTAGTCCATCTTAATGAAGTTACACTTCTGAGCTACTAAATTCAGATGTCTCACTGAGCAATCTCAACTGCTGTTGGAAGATGCTCGTTACACTTACTTTGCTGTAATGAAACCAGAAAAACTGTCTTAGCATGGATACAGTTACTGATAAACATACTCCTGCAGCAATATAACTACATCTCTGATAGCATACAGCTATATCAGAAAGAACCACACTTCCAGTGGACACCATAGTTCTAGCAGCATTTACCAAGGAGAAGACATCTTTCACAGAAGATTAAACCAAGGTCAAGGGAAAGGAAAAACAAGTTGCTCAGTCTCATAAAGTCATCCATTTCAGTAGGAATTTTTAGATATTGTGAGTACATTTTATATGCTACATCAGGCTGTTCATATCAGAATCAGACTATTCTGGAATGGGTAGTTCAGATAGATGAGCTGACCCAAGTTACTATTGAAAGTAAGATCTCCAAGAGGAATATCTGGCATTTATGAAGTAGGAAGTTTATCTGTTATTACTATAATAAACATGACTGCTGCATCTAACATATAAGTGACACCGTGCTCCAGACGGTATCAGGAGACAACATCAGAAATCAAAATACATGTATGTGCAGCAGAAACTGGACAGCAGTTGATGTGGTGATGAACTCCAGAGAAAACCAAGACCTGCAGCCTGCAATGATTGGAAAATATTATTGTAAAAGTCTGGAGACTTGGGACGAGGAAACTGGTGAAATAATTCTACAGAAACTGAAAAATCACCAAGCATTGATTGTCCTTGTGTTGGCTGGGGTTTAATCTGTGATTTCAGAAGGGTCAGCGTGTGTTGCCTGAAAGCCAGAAGGAACAGAAGGTTACACTGCTATATATTCTAAGATCCCAAGCAGGGGCTGTGACTGGATGTGTTCTGCAGTAATTTACATGGTAATAGATGCTGCTGTGTCTCTGCGATGAGGTATAACTTTTTTTTAAGGGGGAAAATGTGTAAACACATTTTCTCTTCATCACATATGAGAGAAAGCTCTAAGGGGAGAATAAAACTGTTTTTCCCCTGAGTCAAATCAGAGTCATTTGAGAAATCAAATGACTGTGAGTTCCCCTGTTGCTGTGCAACTTGTGAGCATCTTAAAAGTGCCTCTGCCTAATAGCTCATTTCTGAAATCTGCTTTCTGTGTTGTATCTGATGTTAGTTCTTCAAATGGAGAGAAATTCACACATGATGAAAGTGCAGCTTTAAAGACCAGCTTGGCAAAAGGGAATGGAAACCATTAAATGGAACCCATTAAATTTTCCAATCAAGCCCATCCCAACCTCACTGAAAAAGGCCTAAGGGAAATTTAAGCATACCACAGAAAGGAGCACTCTCTAATGTCACAAACCATCAAATGCTGTCTTTATTGAAGGTAAGGCTAAGCACTTACTAATGTGGGCTTTTACTAACATATTACTCCAACATATGAATCACAGATTTAATAGTGCACAGATAAATGAATGCATGTAAATTATAAACCCAAGAAAAAGCTCATCTTTAGCCCTTTCAGGTGTGAAGTAGCCTGAAACTGTAATAGTATCATGGAACTTTTGTTACCATTCCATAATCTCTAATTTCTTCATAAAGTTAAGGAAACAACCTCATTTCTGCTTTGTAGATAGACAGAACTAAGATCTGGGAAAGCAAGTCGACTTCTCCAGCACCACCTATGCCTTTCATGAGCATTTTCCAAGTTCAATTTCAGCCTAAGTAGAGTCTCAAATATGGTTTTTTCACTTTTTTTGTAAAGCTTTTCCTTTACCATAGGTAGAAATAGTGCATGTGTATATCAGAGTCCTGTATCATTTCACTTGAACATACCACATGTGACTGGATTTGGTATCAGTTAGTTTCTGCACAGTGAAAAGGAGAGATCATGATGATTTAAAAACCTATATATTGTCCCAGTTTTGTAGATAGTCCAGAATCAGAGGCAGATATACTGTGCAGAAGCTCTCTATTTGTGTAAGAACATGAGTACACAACTTGCAAACATTGTATTTCTCCAGTACATAACAAGATGGTGTCATGGATTTTTTCACCGGACTGCTGCATTATCAGAGCCTCCAGTCCCTATTACAAGTGGCAGCACAAGACATCATCCCACAGACATGATGGAGAATGTTCTGACAGCTGCATCAATGAAAAGAACTGCTTCCAAAAGGTGGCATTCGTACTCAGTTCAGCTAATGTATGAACTAAATATTCAATGCTATGAATCCTGGGGTAGTGCTGGCATAACATTGTCCAGCATTGTCCCTACCTGGAGACAAAGCCTGTAGGTACATTTCTGGTGGAGGTGATCCAAAGGGCACACTCCTCCTTTATCTGTTGAGCAGAACCTGTCCCAGCTGAAGCTACAAGTCACTTAATGACTAAAAGACAAGATGCAACTCAGAGTACCTTCTTGTGAGGACAACGACACTGTGTCACTGTTCAGTTTCCTGGCTTCTGAAAATGGACATAAGTATCTCTGCCTTTCCAAGAAGTGAGATCAGCGACTTCAGTCATGGTTGGGAAGCACTTTGAGGGTAGAGGCTACTGCAATACAAAGTCTGTTATGTTCCCTCTTTCTTCCTTCAGTCTTGCCAGGGTCTTTGTGTGACATTTGGCTTGCAGCTGGATTGTGCTATTAGAGAATTTAATTTTCAGTGCTCATCATACTCATTGTCACCTGATCCTCTACCAAGGGGAACATTTTCAAGGGAAAGAAACAGCTGCTGGATGGAGCATCTTTTTCTTCATTTCTAATCTTTACTGATATTTTTATGTCACCTACATTCTACTACTTGGGAATTAAATGCTTTCTGCATGCTGTGCCATTAATATAAATATCAAACACAGAAATTACGTTCCACCCCCCTCCCCTTATCTATGGGGAAATCCCTTATCTCTCACAGCCATAAGTAATTTAGGATCAGACACAGATGGGCTGAGATGTGAATGCCTCAGGGAGCAACTGAAATAGCTCCCTGATAGACATCACAGGGGCTGAGCACAGTATTTCTCTGTATTTATTCTGATTATCATGAAGGCTGCCAACAGGCTCTTCTTTTTGGAGTTTGGTGGAGCTCTTTTCTGTACTCTTGCTACGGATGGTGATAGCAAATGCTCTTCATAGATGAATAAGCACTAATTTGTAACTGCAGAGCCCCATGTTAATAAGCAGGACCGAGTTCTTCTATCAGTCAGCTACATCAGCTCCCAGTGAGGTTACCACTGACAGGCAAATGTGGCATGGGAGCTATGAAATTAACTTTAGTTCCCCTGTCTGATGCTCATTTCAATAGGTTAGATCTCACCCGCAGCACTGAACCCCACAGCACCTAAAACGTGCCCACAAGGTTATGTGTTTGGAGGGATATTATATGCTGCTGCATTCTACAGTTAAAGCTATTTTGGCCTTGGAAGTGGAGCTTTTATATGAATTGAACTACGTTTTGCAATCTGTGTGACAACTGGGCACTGCAGTGTCTTATATACTAGCATAGTATATATTCTAGCCACATCCATAAAGCATGTGATTTTTGTGAATCCAATTCTACCATGAAAAGGAGAAATGCCATTGCTGGCAAGCACAGCGTGGCCAGGCATGGCTGGAAGCAGCAGGCCTGTGCCCCCACCCATCCCAGTTTCTGAGCAGGGGAGACCTACCCATGCCCCCCTTCCACCAACACAACTGCAGATGACTGGGGAGAACACAGCTGGTTTTACTTGATTTTTCAGAATCGGTTGACTAGGATCTCTTTCCTCCCATGAACTGAGGAAACTCCTCACTGTCAGTCCTACCCCAGGCACGGGTTTATCCATCAATGCCAATCTTGATGTATTAATCTACAAAGCTTAGTATACAGTGTTCAGTAGCCCAAACACGCTGTAACACTTGGCACAACGCTAACAGGCATGTGATCATACTATGCAATGAGGTGATCTGACTTCCGGAACAAGAAATGGCATGCAAGGAAATGAACTCTTAAAATCCATCTTCTTCTTGTGCTCCCAAATCCTGCAGATGCTCCTGTTCAGAACCAAGTAGCACAACATCCAGTGCAAGAGACACTCTGCCTCCATTTCCTATCAAGGGCAGGATCTTTTGAGGGAAAAGGGAAATGTGGTTGTTACATCAGTTTGATGGCTCTTAAAGGAAATTCCAGAGGGCAATATTCAAAGAGCTATGTTTTTAAATTAGCCCGAGACAGAAAGTATCTGTGGCCTAATTTGATGTGTGCTGCAGAGAGCCAGTAAGCCCTATGAGACCAGCTATTCTACATAAGAAATACCAGCCTCCTCAAGCTTGCAGTGTTGCAAACAGTGAGATGAATAAGAAAATCCTCTTTTGTAGCATATTTCTTTTTAAAGTTCAACCTTGTTAATGACTGCAAAGCTATTTGCATTCTGCTGCTGAAGCAGGAGCTGCAGAGGGTAAGCACCTAATGGATGTTCATCCTGTTAATTATTTCTGCAACAGGAAAAGAAAGAAGGAAGGAAACAAAGAAGTTGCAGGGGAGGTGGCAAAAGTTGGGGAAAAGGAACTCTAACCCAACATCCTCATCAGGCATTTCCAAGAGATCATAGTTTTTCTCAGGAAAATATAGGATGAATATCCTATCAGACACACAGCTGCTACTCAGATGCCTGTAAAAACTAATGATGCAAATCCAAATGGCAGTCATTCCTGCCATTAACAAGATCACTAGCTAAGCTGGAAGAGTCCTGCAAGAAAACCAGGTACTACCCAAATTACTCAGTCCCTATGCTGGTGAATAAAACAAACTCCAGATCCTCCACAGATGAACATATGGCCTCAAATTATACCGAATTTTGTTTAATCTGTTCTCAAAATATTTTAAGTGATGATGACACATGAATCTTAACTAAAGGTCTTTTACCCATAACACATCTCTTGATGGTAGCAGACATGAACTCAGCTTAAACACTAGCCATTGGAAATTCACCAGTGATGTGAATACTGACAGAAAGGAAGACCGAATAACCTCTAAAAACATGACAGTTTTCAGAAGATCATGTGGGATTGGCTAAAATATTTAAGTCCCACACAGTCTAGGACAGAGGCACCCAGGCAAATCCTGGGTATCTAACCCATGGAAGAAGCAATTAACAAAGTACTTAAGCTTGAAATGAAATTCATTTCTACTCAGAGCACTTACACATGTGTGCAGCTATAGGTTTTATTTATGGCTTGTGCATCAGGATTTAAGAGCGGGTATAAATTCTTCACTGAATAAAGGCAAGCTGCTGAAGAGAGGCCATCCACTGTTAGCAAACTCCCACCAGAACACAGCTCAACTGGCACAGACCCTGAGCAAGAGTCCAGATATAAACCAACCTTTCCAGCGTTTATTTTAGCAGACAGCAGACTGCAGCTGACAAATAAATCCCTGCAGGATGTATTTCAGCAAACATTCCAGGATACAGTTCTGTTATGAAGATTAAGTTGGAATAGACTGGTTTCCAAAGGCAGAGTGCTGCACTACAAGCAAGTACTGGATATGAGCAATATATCCAAGAGAGAGTCAGCTAATTCACAGCACGCTACCTGGTTTCCAAGAGCTGAACAGGGGATATCAGACACATCCTATAGAAGCCCTGAAAAAACACTGAAGCTAAAAACTCTTGAGAGACAAAACCTTGAAGTTTCCTAAGTCCTTCTGCAGGCAGCACTTCAAGAGTTACAGATCTTGTGAATGAATATGGGGAGCTCTCACAGGCTTTAGCTGAAGTGGAGGAGGTATTGACTTAAGTAAAAGGCTGGCTTTATTCTCCCTAGTGGATGCCTGACATTTACATTAAATAAGTGATAAGTAAAGCAAGCATGAGCATTTAAAAAGTCATTCACGAGTGTTTTAAACGCAGACCTACTTTATCCTGTGTTAATAAAAGGTCCTATAAATATTTTTCATTTGTTCCTTTCTGACCTGAGCAGTATCTGTGTTGAAGCTATTTAATTGTGCTTTGTCTCTCCTGAATGAGTAAATTTAGTCCAATACCCATGGAAGAACAGACCAGTATACGATAAACATTTCTCTCATTCTTGGGAATCTCTAAAGGCTACCCCTGCTCTGAGCAATATCACTGTTGTATGGTGAGGAGGACACATGCTTTACTGAAGCATGTTTACTCAGCAGCCAGCTGGGGGTTGTAGACAAAGAATAAGAACACAAAACCTGTAGTCACAGCTTCTAAATGCCATGCGGCACAAGATCTCACTCTGGGGAGTTATGATTAACCCATTGATCCATCTCACTTTTCTTGGACTGAAGAAATACGTCTTCTCAATCATGAGACACCTAAATGGCCCATCCGGATGATGATGAATCTTATGTATACATAAGAGGTGTATGGGGAGTGGATTCTCAGTTCTTTGTAGAAATAACTTCCTAATGCTCCTCACTAAACAACAGAAATAAAGCTGAAATTCACAGAAATCAGATAAATAACAATGACCACTTCTATATCCAAAAGGCAAAATCCATAGTAGCATTTTTTCCATAGTTTATTATTTCAGGGTATCATTCAAAGTAAAGTATGAAATAATATGATGTACTCTTCACTACTGACATAAAGCTGACTCTGAAAGACACTCCAGACCTTCAGATGTAGAAAGACTCTTGGTTTATACAAGGCATCACTTCTCCTTTCCAGTTTCTGTTGTGCGTAGAAAGCCGATCAGTCATGTCCTGTACTTTAACTCTGACTTCCCAGCCCTTGCCTCTTGCTCGCAAGACTAATGGGACACATGAAGTTAAGGGAACTGGTGAACACACTAAAGCATTCTTAAATGCTCCTTAAACAGTGTCAATCCCTTTAGCTCTCAACATATTTCCTGTCTTTGTCAATGAAATCATTTAAGTCAGAGGCACGAGGCTCCAAAAACAACTTGGAGAATGACCCAGGCATTTATTGCCTGCCACAGATTACACTAACAGCAGCAGAGCCCTTGTCCTTGACTGATGTATTGATCTTATGTTTTTTTTTCATATTTGTGCATAGCAAGATTAGTCAGAGATGATTTTGCTGTCAAAAGATAATCTTCTGCACTTCTGTGACAGCTGCAATATACGGCTAACCTTCATCAAATCGTAACGTTTTGGTGTTATGTGAATAATGTACCAAATAATACTGTTTCCTCAAATAAGCATACAAATCCACTTTGTCAAACCGATGAACCACCATTCTCTGCATATTTCTTCTTATTCTTCTTCAAAATTTGGAGACAATACAGGAACCCATAGAGCAGGGGCTCCAAGACATGCAACATTCACTCTGCTTTTCATGCATTAGAAGGTAACTTTGCTGCCTATAATAATGAATGAAGAAATGCTGTTGGACAATTAAAGATGACATTTGGACATTCAGTGCTTCTGAAATCCCTAAACTTAAATTCTTGTTTGTGGTGAAGGACACATATGGACATAGTGTAACCACACCATCCTCACCACCTACTGCCCTAAGGGATGTGGATGTTCCAGGTGATTAGAAAGGTCATCTAATAAAGATCTTTTCCTGACATGGTATGACTTCATTCTAAAAACCTGAAAGTAAAATCCTGTTTATTAACCTCCTGAGTTTGCAGGCTCACAAAACAGCTATTTATTGTGCCTTTAAAGAGCACAATACAAATATTCAGCCTTGTTTCATTATACCTCTAGGCAGTGTGGCATAAAACCAGACAAAACCAAGGGAGAATAACTTAGCATTGCCTGCAAGCAAAGAAAGATCTGTGACTTTCCATCGGGATACTTGAATGACTTTGAGAACACGTAAGCAAGGTGCAGTGGATGAGCTTTGATTTTCACAGGCCTCACATTTCATTTTTCACACATTTTTGGTATTTTTAAAAGCTCTTTTTATACACTAAATGAAGTGCCCATAGAAATTTGCCAGGTTTACGCATACTCCCTGGAGAATGATGCTGCACTTCTAACTGCAGCCACACAGATGACGAGAGTCAAGACACGGCTGAGAAAGATGTGGTATGGCAGGAATGATTATTCATTTGCTCTAGTATTGTATCTCAGGAGGTACTTGTCTATGTAAATGTCTTGGAAGAAAAGAACTTGAACTTTTGAAGGTTCACCCTGGAAAGAGAGAAGAGCACTGTTTATAAATTAGAAAAAGCTAACAATCATACTTCTTTCCTGTCACTGATTAGAGTATAGTGAGTAAGAGAGACTACAGCCAAGGTTTCTGTGAGAGGATTTCATGGACTCCTTTGGTCTAAGGATTTCTAATCGCTTAGCAATACAGTCATAGGTAAAAGAGGGTTTTTTTCTGAGTGCTTTGCATTGTTGTGTTTCTTACAGACATATCAACTAAACCTGCACAGCCATTTGCAACTGCTGGTACCAGAAAAACACAAAGCACTTAAACCCCACTACTGTCGTGTTTCACTTCATCTTCAAGATGTGAATGACCTGTGAAGGAGGGCAGGAAAGCAGAATAGGCTGAATGTATATTGCTTTTCTTGAGGCTTAGCAGAATGTCATACACAAGGAGAAACCTCCCTGTTAGACCTGAGTCACTGCTACAGTATGGTTGCCTTACATCATTTTGGCAATGTGAAAAAGCCTTAAAGAACATTAAAATGGTATCTGCAGTTTGCCTATGCTCCAGTTCTCTAATGTAGTGATGGTGCACTGTACATACAGCTGTGCTTTTCATGACTGGCAAGATCCTGAGAGATGACTTTTCCCCACCTTTTCTTAGAAATGCAAATTAACAAATGCAGAGCTAATGTGGTGCCAGAACAGCAAAGCAAAGACCGATCCTCAAGAGCTGAGCTGTGCCTTTATGTATTAAGTTTTCAGCACCTTTGTCCTTCCAAAATTAGCCATGAATAAAAGAATTTGATAAGCAATAATATAAAGAGAAATGCCATATACTGCAGAGCACTTCTGAAAAGCCTACTTGTTTCTTAGACTGTGAATTGCTGTGATCCTATTAAAACAATTTCTTTCAAAAGTGGATTGAGCAAACTGACGTGTCCATGCTGCAGCAAACTCATCCCATTTCCCAGTGTGCTAGAGCTGTCCTCGATTTTTGTGACTGCCATCTAAGAGCAATCACGACTATCAAGTTCTTCCTATCTTCAAAAGAAGTTATCGGGTCCTTTTCTAATTTGAAGCTGAGAACATAATCATTCTACACTTAAGATGAGATGGAGAGGGAGCTTGTGAACACTGCACAGCATGGTTTTAACATTTACCAGTGTAAAATACACTACAAAGCTACCTTAGGGCACATTTTAATCTTTCCTGCATAACTGAAATTTTTCCTTCTCTGTAAACAGTAATTTACCTTCTAGGATATATGGGCTTATTAAAAACAAACATGAAAAGCAAGAAATCTTTTCTCTACTGTTCAGGCCCTTGTCCAAAGGAAAATTACTTCTTCCTTATGAGCAACACTTTATAAAATACTTAACACATGTAATGGTTGGCAGTAATCAAACCTTGTACCTCTGAGGCTATTCTGTTGAAAAGAGGAAAAGAATGGGAGATTTTTCTAACCCTGTAAAGATTAAGCCCACATCTGCATCATGAGGCAGAAAAGCACGGGTGGGATTTACCTGGGGACATGGACTGAGGTGGCGCCACTGCAGAGCTTGCATTCATCTGGAGATAGGACTGAGGTAGTGAACTGGTTCTCTTTGCTAATTCAGCCCTCATCCAGATTGCTCACGGTGATGACTGAGGCACTCAGGCCAGATCAAAAGATGAATCATAGAATCACAGAATAGTTAGGGTTGGAAAGGACCTTAAGATCATCTAGTTCCAACCCCCCTGCTATGGGCA